>JAFFST010049968.1:163295-192955 GCA_022414735.1 Noturus placidus
TTTGGAGTAGGGGTGGGCAGTATGGAAAAAAATATAAATATCATTAAAGCGCACCTATTATTATGGTTTTGAAACATGCCTAATTTTGTTTTAATGGGCTCATACAAAGATTTACATACATACAAGGTCAAAAAAAAACTTCAATCTGCACATAATTTAAATTGCAGCATTACTTCCTTTATAATTCAGTCCGTACAGGATTTCGCAGTTTTTTTTTTTTTGTGATTGTTGTGGCCAAGAATGCTTTTGCTGTGTCTTTTTAAATTTTCTGTAATGATTTTTACTTGAACTGGCAAATTTGCAGTTGCATGAAATTGTTTTGCACAATCTTTCACAGTGATGTTTGTTGGTAAATGAGAGCTTTTTAGAAGTATGACGTCACATGACTCGTCTTGTCCCAAAATCGACAGAAAATCTGCGGTAATTTTGATGAATTGCAAACTCCTGTGAACATCGTGGCGTTTCCTTGGTTTTGAATTAATTTCTGTGATCGCAAAATCGCTAAATCCTGGAGCGAAAATGGGATACTTGTAGGTTGCTTGTTGCTATGCAGATTTAAGTGATGGTGCGGCATGATTAATTGCTTGAAATTAATTGGTTGAAATATCTTTTTGACGAAACATGCTACTGGTCAGTAATTCTCCAGCTACTGAAAAGACCTTCAGCGTGTGCAGAAAAGCATGTAAAGAAAAGTATTTCCTCATGATGTTGATGGCATGTTTACCCACCCATACAGTGGGGAAGTAGAAAACTCTAAAAATAAACACCGGTAGTAAAAAGAACAGCTGGTTCATGCTGGGCTATTTATTTATTTATTTATTTTTATTATATATGTTTTTTACACCCATTACTACAGGAGTAAGGGTAGTACAGATATAACGGCTAACCCACACTGTGTAGTCTGCCAGTGAGAGAGCACTCTGAATTTGGGCACTGATTTGGCCATAAAAGGAAGCGTGCTCAACCTGTGTCTGTTATTGTTTGCTTACTGCAGCCTCAGGAATCCACTGCAGCCAACGAATTTTCAAATGCCATGCTGCCTTTCATGCCAAAAAGGTTATTACAGAAGTGTCATGAATGCAGTGCTCAAAGAGAAAGTTTGTTGGCTGAACATTCAACGACAGCAAATGGGAAGTAATAAAAAGCAGACTGTTTATTTCTATGGTTCGGTGACGTTTTTAATCAGTGGACGCGCGTATCCGACACAGTGTGTGTGAGAGAGAGCGAGAGAGAGAGAGATAGAATGAGAACGAGGGAGCGAGAGAGAACTAGAGAAACACTTTTAGGTTAGGTGGGTTAGGGTTAGGTGCAGTTTTATAGTCTTTGCCAAATATTCAAGTGAAAAGGAATCTCAATTATCTTAACGTGAGGCACGCACCAGGGTTTGGGGAACTTTCAGGCTGGACAGTGTTTTACCACTGAAAAAAAGATGCCGTTTTTTAGTTGTTAGTGTCGTAATGTGTGTTTCAATAGAGAATAAGAAAAAAAAAATGACAGCGGTTGTGAAGAACACGAAGTGTGTGTATAACAATGATACTATTATGGTCAATGAAAAATCCTGAGATTGTGAAATTAGAAAAGGGGATTTATCTTGGGTTGTTTGGACTGTTAAAAACTTTCTCAACAGGTTAAACTAACTATAGGCTAGACGCAATATGGCAGTAATGTCATATCTTGTATCATATTTCACTTTAAGGGTTTCCCCCAGATGGACACACCAGATGAAACCTTTTTTCTCGACTGATCGAGTTAATTTATTGAAAATGTAAATGGGATCTGCACACTTCTAGTAAAATCCTTTGAAACACAGATCTGAACTAAAATGTGATTGTAACCCATGGAATCCTAACTATCTGAGATAACGCACAGAGCTCTCAACACTTGACTGATGCCTTCTGGACTATCTTGGGTTTGGCTTTGTGTCTGATTTACGTTAGGCTAACTTTACAGCGAAGTTTATCAGAACAATTATAGCCTAATGATTCATCTTTGAGTGCACAGCTTTCTCCATGTGTTTACCACTGCATGCTATCTGCCTGTCTTATCAGAGATAGGAGATTTGCATGAATTTGCACGTAGCTCCCAGTTCCATTGCTGCAGACAGTCTCAGTCTCTAGACATTCTTGATAGACGCAAATGACGTAATCAGTGCATATTTCTCAGTCCCAGAAGTGTGCTGCATGTGCTAGCGTTTGCATTCGGAACAGAGCGTTAGACCTTGGACTGTAATATTGTAATGAGCAGTCAGTGCTGTCATTCTGCTACATGACTTGGTAGCAACATTTTTGAATGTGCAGTGCGGCTTTGGGGCGGCTGTGGTTCAGTCGGTAGAGCGGGTAGTCCACTAATCCACTAATCGTAGGGTTGGCGGTTCGAATCCCGGCCCGGGTGATCCCATGCCGAAGTGTCCTTGGGCAAGACACTGAACCCTAAGTTGCCCCCAATGGCAAGCTAGCACCTTGCATGGCACCTCTGCTACCATTGGTGTGTGAATGTGCTCTCATTTGTAAGTCGCTTGTAAATGTAAAAATGATATTTCTGTAAAGCTGCTTTGAGACAATGTACCATTGTAAAAAGTGCTATACAAATTGATTAATTATTAATTATTATTATTAGTGCCGAGTCTGGAATTTCTGCAGCTCGTTTGTGTTTCTGAAGAGTCGGGTGGGGGATTACAATGAATCTTGCATTGTAACACTGTTACAAGCTGAGGTTCTCCATTTATTTATTTATTTATTTATTATAATATTACTTTTGTTGATTTTCTGATCAGAACAAACTTTAGCTCAAATGACATCCACTTACTTCCCATTTTAAAGTGGTCATGCTGGCACTTCTGAGGCAAACTGTCCATTTTATCAGAATCAGAATCAGAAAAGGGTTTTATTGCCAAGTACAGTTTTTAGCACATACAAGGAATTTGTTTTGGTGTAGTTGGTGCACCTCACACGCTTTCTAAGCGGAATTAAAATATAAGTACAGGTCTAAACAATATAAGTAGTATATGTACCTAGTATGTATAATTAAAAAATAAGATGGACATAAATAAAAAAGAGCATTGCAGCAGAGAGAACAGTGGCATGGAGTCAATGACTGGAGTGTGGATAGAGTCAGAGTGGTTTTCGGGCCTCATTAATAAGACTAGTGGCGGATGGGAAAAAGCTATTCAAGTGGCGTGAGGTTTTGGTCCTGATGGCCCTCAGCCTCTTGCCTGACGGGAGTGACTCAAATATAATATGCCCGGAGTGAGAGGGATTGCAGCCAATCACCTTTTCTGCAGACCGAATGACACGCTGCAGCCTGCCCTTGTCCTTGACAGTGCTAGCACCGTACCAAATGGTGATGGAGGCTGTGAGGATGGACTCAATGATGGATGTATAGAAGTGCATCATCATTGTCTTTGGCAGATTGAATTTCTTCAACTGCCGCAGGAAGTACTTCCTCTGTTATTTTTGTTGAGTTGGGGTCGTTTCTATAAAATAACCGACAAGAGGCCAATCCAAATACAAACGTCCAATCCAAACTGGATGTCGGGTATCCAGAATGGAATTTCCTCAGCTACGTAATATACTTGTTCAGAGACAATGACTTAAGCTATTATTTTTTTTAGTAATCATTTCTACATCACTTCCCACATGTTTTGTACTAATAAGAAATATATACATTATATTTATGCACCTTTAACAGTATTCTATTGGCCTTGCAGCTCTTCCAGAATGCCACACAACTGTAGGTATTGCTGTGAGATGTTGTCAGGTTGCTGTTATCCTCAGCCCAATACCCTCATCAGAGAGATCGTCTTCACTTTATACAGCAGTGGTGGATGATTGGGAAAAGCTTATTATATGTTTGTTAATAAGCTTATTTATTTTTTACTCCCAGTTGCCCGGCAGTCGAGTAGTCCAGCAGTCACCAGAGTTTTTTCTTGTCTTATTCAACAACCAGAAAAAAAAAAAACTAGTGATTTTTACTAAACTAAATGTACTCATCTTTTACTCGTCGGATTAATTAGCTTGCAACGCATAGACATTGACATGTTTATATACACTAGGGCGCCCATGCTGACCCCTGTCCACTGCCAAAAGCACGTACAATGGGCACGTGAGCATCAGAAATGAACGTTGGAGCAGTGGAAGAAGGTGGCCTGGTCTGATGAATCATATTTTCTTTTGCATCATCTGGTGTGTTATTCCCTAATGGCAGTGGCCTATTTCAGTAGGATAATGCGTCCTGCCACACTGCAAAAAGTGTTCACGAATGGTCTGAGGAACAATGACAAAGACTTTAAGGTGTTGACTTGGCCTCCAAATTCCCTAGATCTCAATCCGATCAAGAATCTCTGGGATGTGCTGGACAAACAAGTCTGATTCATATAGGCCCCAATTCGCAACTTACAGGACTTAAATGATCTGCTGCTAATGTCTTGTTGCCAGATACTATAGCACATCTTCCATGCCTCGATGAATCAGAGCTGTTTTGGCGACACAAGTGGGACCTACGCAGTATTAGGCAGGTTGTTTTAATGTAATGGCGGATTGGTGTATGAGCTCATAGTTCATAGCTCATATCGCTGAGTTGCCCTCATGTCTGTGTATGTACTCATTTGTCTGTATTAATGCACTTGGCTAACTATCTCGCCATTCTTTATTACATTGATTATGTCAGCTGCTATTTTTCAGCCTAGTCATTTAGTTTCCTGGGCATTCAAAACACAGGACTGGGCAGAGCATTGCAGATTTTACTTGCCTGGTTGGGTAACCAATGGATTTATGATTGTTCCACCAGTGTTGAGTGATGTAAATTTAGTACATGTTGTGTTAGTCGCTCGCATCTCTCATCCTAAGCTCTCACTGTCACACTGTTGGCATGTCCACTAATGTCTCTGTTTGTCTTCCATTCATGTGCATGTTGTGTCATACCAGAAATTTCATAGTAAGAGCTTTATTGGTAATAGGTGAAGTGGAAGGTAAGCCACGGCCATCTTGCAAGCATGATCTCAGTGTTTAATCACAGGATTTCCTCAGCTTATTTACCTTGTAAGCAAATGCCTGTTCCACCCAGCGTGGGATCTGGGAGGCGTGTCTGCTATTTGTGTGTGTGTGTGGCTAGTAACATATCTGGATTCTCAAAAGTGTGTTGGAAATATGTAAATATGTGCATGTGTTGGATGTTCACCATGGTCTGAATTGTCTTTTGTCTTTGTGCGGTAGAAAGGTGCTTCTTGTGTGCATAGACATTTTCATATTTGAAGATAGGAAGCGTGAAAAATAACTCCATAATTTATGGAAAACAGAATGACATTAAGAACATTACGGATGTACAAATATCCCAGTATCCCAATTACGTGGTACCTTTTGACAAGCATTTGACAAGCTTTATTTGCTTACCTTCTACATCTATAAATCCTTTCCCTGGAGCTCTTAAATTTAACCAGTAGTGCACTAGTTTCCCAAAACCATTATGAAGTTAAGCTCATCGTAAATATAATGTGTTCTCTACTATTCAACGGTGACCTTTGTGCTGCAGTGCTTTTAGAGAACTCGGCCATAATCATTTTATTGAGAATATAAATGATGTTTCCTGCATATGACGTACACAGAGCTGCAGGGTTATTAGATCCACCTACCTCGTATCTACACTCCATTGGCTATTTTATCAATACTTTATAGCTAAACACAATGTGCTTCACTCTCAATGAATAGAATGAAAAGGAATTACCAAGGACCCCAGCTGATCACATATTATGTGGGTGGTGATTTATGATATTGTAGTTTGTTTGTGTGTGGTGCTGTATGAGTGCATCAGGCTGTTGCATATTTACCTTTTTTGGACATTTTAAACACTCAGTACTGCTACCTTACTAATATTTTTCTGTATTGGGTTTAAGGTAGGATAAACTCCCTTCGAAGGCAGACTCTGACGGATACCCAAAGAAGGGCGTTTAAAACACGCTTGAAGATTATTTAATAAAGCCAAAGCCACAGTGTCACAATGGTCGCTCAATGTCTGGCAGTCATTTAAACAAGAACAAGTATGTTAATGAACAGCTGGGCTAAGCAACAAAATATTAATTGATTGGTCTTCAGTAAATGCTCTATCTTCGTACCCGGTCCATATCCCAGGAACACTGGGCAAGGAGAGGGAAAATATATATATATTAGCGCTGCAACAAATAATTAGTTGGTCTGCGTGCGGCACTGGGCATGTTTACTCATTACGTTACTTCTGTTCAGAAAACACGCTTCGGAGAGTAAATACTAAAGTTGTGTCCCAAATTACATACACTGTGCACGGAGTACTCTACCATCTAGTGTGTGCATTTTAGAAAGGTAATATCATCTCAAATGGAACACAAGTGGGTTTTTACTAACCGGAACTATAAGCCACTTCCTAGTCAACGGTGCTTGGCGTCATACGCACGTAATGCGACACCGTACTTTAACCTCAGAGTCACCGACACTGACTTTCTACAGTTGACTGTTTCTGTCAGTGTTCTCTTTTATTCCCAACGTGACCTTTTATTCCCAACATGATAGCATGATTATTCCAGCATGATAACGACCACAAACACACCTCCAAGACGCCTACATATAAGAATGAAATTAGCTAATTGTCCACTTCTGTTTAAAAACATATTAAACACATTTCAGCATTCAGCATTCTTGCAGTTGAAATCACAAAATAGCACTGAGGATATAGAGTCAACACTTCCTTTTGACTTGAGATTTACTGCACAGTTGGTGTGACTTGTATGCGAAGACGTTTTCATATTTTCGCTATCTTTAGCACGTATCCAAGCATGCTAGAATTCCTGCTGTCTGTATGAGTCCTTCTGAGATGCGGCTGGTTTGGGCGGCTGTGGCTCAGTCGGTAGAGCGGATTGTCCACTAATCCACTAACCGTGGGGTTGGCGGTTCGAATCCCGGCCCGGGTGATCCCATGCCGAAGTGTCCTTGGGCAAGACACTGAACCCTAAGTTGCCCCCAATGGCAAGCTAGCACCTTGCATGGAAGCTCTGCTCCCATTGGTGTGTGAATGTGCTCTCATTAGTAAGTCGCTTGTAAATGTAAAAATGATATTTCTGTAAAGCTGCTTTGAGACAATGTACCATTGTAAAAAGCGCTATACAAATTGATAAATTATTATTATTATTATTACTACCTTGCTAAAGACGCTGAGGGTGAAGGTGATGGACTGGCAAAGTGTGTCTCCAGACTTAAACCCTATTGAGCATCTGTGAGGCATCCTCAAACGGAAGGTGGAGGAGCACAAGGTCTCTAACATCCACCAGCTTCGTCATGTCGTCATGGAGGAGTGGAAGAGGACTCCAGTGGCAACCTGTGACGCTCTGGTGATCTCCATGCCCAAGACGGTTAAGGCAGTGCTGGAAAATAATGGTGGCCACACAACATATTGACACTTTGGGCCCAATTTGGACATTTTGACTTAGGGGTGTACTCACTTTTGTTGCCAGTGGTTTAGATATTAATGGCTGTGTGTTGAGTTATTTTGAGAGGACAGTAAATTTACACTGTTACACAAGCTGTACACTCACTACTTTACATTGTAGCAAAGTGTCATTTCTTCAGTGTTGTCACATGAAAAGATATCATCAAATATTTGCAAAAAAAAAGAAAGGGGTGTACTCACTTTTGTGAGATACTGTATGTTCCTAAATTCTGTCATAGTTGACCAGCTCAAGTTTTCTCATGCCATTTGTGTTATATTGTGGCATGAGAACTTGAGAATAAAAATAAAATGCAAAGCAAATGCAATCCTAGTCTTGCCAACCCTTTCTTTTATTGCATGATGCAGCCAATACAATACGTATATAATTATACAGTGAAACACATATAAGAATGAAATTAGCTAATTGTCCACTTTTGTTTAAAAACATATTAAACCCATTTCAGCATTCAGCATTCTTGCAGTTGAAGTTGAAATCACAAAATGGCACTGAGGATATAGAGTCAACACTTCCTTTTGACTTGAGATTTACTGCACAGTTGGTGTGACTTGTATGCGAAGACGTTTTCATATTTTCGCTATCTTTAGCACCTATCCAAGCATGCTAGAATTCCTGCTGTCTGTATGAGTCCTTCTGAGATGAAACACTGGCTCATGTGCAGAAAGAGAGCAGTAGGCTTGAAACTTATTGCCTTTACCATCACTGACATTCTAAAATTAGTGAAACTGATCTATCTGTTTTGGTTGTGCATTGTTGGATTGTTGTTGGAAGTTGTCTCTCCGAATTGCACAGTTCATTGTTTATACAAACATTTCTTTTTCTCTTTCAGAGCGTTATTGTTTTATCTGGGGAGACTTGGAGGTTGAGTGATCAAATTGTTTTTGGCAGATAATTGCGCCTCTCTAACGTTGCCAATGCTCTTATTTTCCTGTGTGAGAATTTTTCTGTTGATCCTTTTTGCTTAACATAGCATTCCCAACTGCTGCTTATTAACTGAAAAGTGTGTGTGTGTGTCTGTGTGTGTCTGTGTGTGTCTGTGTGTGTGTGTGTGTGTGTGTGTGTGTGTGTATATATATATATATATATAAATAATGTGTATGTATGTATGTGTGTGTGTGTGTGTACCAAAAGTCTCCATACATAGGGGGCTGTGTACACCAGCACTATGTCGGTTGTCCCTTCGTCAGTGGATGTTCGTGGGTGTCCACTTCTTGGTTGGTCCGCAACTCTTCCAGTCTTTTTGAATGTATTAATAAGTTTGGCAACAGTGTCGTGTGCGATGTTCTTGCCATGTTTCCTGTTAAAGTCCATCGCAACCTTGTGACAGCTTCCCGATCCAGCAATGAGAATGATTTCAATACGTTCTTCTTTTGTCAAAGGCATTCTTAAAGGCTATCTGAAAAAAATTGTGTAACTAAGTATGAATGAATGAATAAGTTGCTTATTTTTTTTTATTGCTTAGCTTTTTTTCTATATTTTGGAAAACCGCATTGGACATATTATAACACCCCATCCAACAACCCCCACCTTCCCCGGCCCCAACAAAATAATCACAGCCAAAACCAAAAGAAAGGGGGAGGAAAAAAACAACAAACCAAAAAAAAAAAAAACAACCAAACCTACCAAAAAACCCCCAACAAACAAACAAACAAGCTGAGAATTGCATCAAACAGCACTGTTTCTTTGGGTTTTCCTTGATTTGAGAATGAAGAGAATTCCTCTGAGTAGGGATGTAGCGTAAATGCTTACACACGACCATACACGCTGGTAGCATCGCTGCCAAAACAACTGGCAGATTATTCTTGCTCTTACTGTTAGCACTTCTTTTTATTATTATTATTATTATTTTTTTATCCTTATTTTTATTTCCAACTTGCTTTTAATCCTCAGACTACCATATGTGCCAGGACAGTCCTAAATATCTGCACTGGGCTCATCCAAACCTACTGCTTTCAAAGACAACAGATGTTGAGTTGTTCAGAGGAAGGAGGGAGAATAGCCAACAGCCATGAATTTTTATTTTATTGTATCCAACGTGCCATACGTCATCTGTGAATGTGTTTGCTCATGCCAGTTTGGGTTACTTGTCAATGGATGATTTGAGGTGCCAAGATTAGGCCTACAACTTCCTTTCTCATACCAGTACTGCTAATGTCCCGATGTTACACATCTGGAAAATATTTCTTTTTTACCCAATGAGTGTTTAAGCACATAATGATGAACGAGCTGCTGTGGAATTTAAGCCTGTTTCAACAACTGTGAAATTTTGGTTGACTTACATGGCATACAGTTGCGATAGCAGACAATTTTGATTGTCTTTTCTTTTGATTGTAAACATGATAGTAGACTAATAAGATACATAAGCCATTATATAATTAATGAACATATAAATGATGTTAATTGTGAGTAGGTGAAATATGGAATAATTATGTCAGTAATGGTGAACATTCCCGCTTGTACTATATTTTGGTGCTGAATAATTCTTCATGAAATAGGAATCATGATTTTGGTTTGTTATTTCAAAATAAGTCATCTTTGATCAGTTTTGTAAGAAATATTATGCATATTTCTTAAAAGCATATAGTACATATGTACTATGGTAACCTAAATCCTAATCAAAAATCACTACTAATTTATTTAATGCAAAATTTGAATTCCTAAAGTGAAAGGGAAACCAGCAATATTAACATGTATCTGGTTAGAAAATAATTAGTCATGACAATGTTTCTGTTCTTCTGCCAAGAGGAACTCATAAGCCAACTGTGGGCGAAAATCGCTCTTGCTATGTGTAATGCATCATTGGCGAGTCCTGAGCGAGATGCTATTGCCGCCATGACTCTATCGCCCCGAGTATATTTATTTCATACATTTAGTCATTGATTGCGTAGAAATTGGGAATTTAATATTAAAATTTGTTCCTTATCACTAGAACATTTGGCCATTGCAGCTCATGGCTATTGTTTCTCTGCTATTTTTCTGTAGCTTTGCTGAATTGTAGGTCATGTGGTACAACGTCAATGCTGATTGGTCAAGGCGAAGAAAGCGACGTTCACACATACTGCGATTTTATCGCTGTAAGTCGCCAGTCGCTGTACTATGAACAGCCAGACGCTGTACTACTACTCTTTGCCATAGTAACATGTCTGGTGAAACTCGCATTCCACTTTTGACAAGAAACCAATTTTCTTGCCGCAAAAATTAAACATTCTCGAGGGAGTGCGATCTTGTATAAAAGTCACCAGTGTGTATATACATCATATCCTTCGAGATGAAGGAGAAGCAGTGTGTGTTTTTTGCCATTGCGGCTGTCTGTCTGCTGCAAAAGCTCAAGCGCCAATTAGCGTAGCTTAGCTTATGGCCTTAATGAATTTAAAGCAAAATAATAATAATGAAACACTCACTTTCTGTTGCAATTGAGCAAAATCCCAGTGTAGCTCCTATCTCAGTAAGTGAGAGTCACCATCAGGGTGTCCTTCACTATATGTTCGATTGTGATACCGGCGCCGGACCGAAGTTCTTCGGCCGTGGCCTCTGTGTTTCCTGGGTGAAATGGACACTTCACCCAAGATGGGAACTACACTGGGCTTTTGCTCATTGCAAAAAAAAGGGAGTTTCATTATTATTGCTTTTATTATTATTATTATTATTATTATTATTATTATCATTATTATTTGCTTTAAACGTGGTAAGATCCTAAGCTAAGCTAATCTAATTGGTTACTGCCGCAATGGCGCTGCTTCTGCTAGTGAGCACGGGTGGTTACGGATCATGTGCGCTCTACTGTCTTTACTCCCATTGGTAGTCGCTGCACCAAGTCGCTCCAAATTTGCATAAAGTTAAACTTTCAAAGTCACTGGACACACCCACATCTAGTTGCCAATGGTCGCAGTCTCCTGAAGTCGCCAGCGCTTATTGAAAATGAATAATCTCGGGTTGCGTTGTCGCTACGAGTGGCTGTTTGTGTGACCGTATCATAAGGGGGAATAGTGAGGCTCTGATTTATAAAATGCTTGTTGAGTGCAAATGGTACAGAGTCGATGCTGTGCTTGAATTTAATTGCACTGAGAAACCAGTTGAGGTTGTGTTTTTAAGATTTTTTGTGCAATTAGTATTGTTTTAAAAAGCAAAAAAAAAAAAAAAAAAAAAAAAAAAAAAACAATCCACATGATTCTCGAAGGCATTTCTCCGATACACGATATCTTGGGTATCACGATATATTAGGTTTGCTCCCAAAGTGGCAGCAATACAGTACTGTTGTTTACAAAAAAACTAAACGATAAATAATAATAATATAATAATAAAAATAATATATTTGTTAAATATTAATAAACACATCTATAATTATTTCCAATTTTTTGTATATATAAAAAAAATTAATGTTCACAAAATTAAAATAAATAAATACATGAAAATAAAAAAGTAAACATATGATATCCAAAATATCTCTGGACAGCATATTGGGGCATAATTGGTAATGATATCGATATTGAATTTTCATATCGCCCAGCCCGACAAAGTATATTTACAGTGAGATTCCCATCCAGGTCATTTTACAACCAAGGATAGTTTTGAAGGTCAACTGAAGGTGACAATATACTGTTCCGTTCTCTATGTGTAGTGTTCTCTATGCAATCATGTTTATGAAAATGTTTATTTAGCCTAATATTTCGATTATCTTGCTACAATAGCACCTGTCAAGGGGTGGGATATATTAGGCAGCAAGTGACCAGTCAGTTCTCGAAGTTGATGTGTTGGAAGCAGGAAAAATGGGCAAGAGTTTTAATGTTATGGCTGATCGGTGTGGGTATAAATTGGGTGGTGCTTTAATAAGAAAGAAACAGTGAGGTGGTGTAATACCAACACATCCTGACGTGCTTTATGTATGCTTGTATGCCACAGTGATTTGTCAACACTAGCAATTATTCTTTATTAAAGAAAAAATGTCTGTAAATAGTTACGTATAATGGTGAGGAAATCCAGCACAACATCCTAGTACCTGTTTTCACTTGTAACAGCTATTAACAGTCATTCATTCCCTCACCAGCTTCTTTCCTTTCTTTTTACATTAATAAGAGAAAAACATTTGTCCTGAACTTGTCATGTTACTGAGAAACTGCAAAGCACAACATCGTCTGTGGTGGAAATCTTACTTACATCTTTACTCCTGAAGCACTGACGCTGGAGATGTCTTCAAAAACGATAAATAAATGCCTCCTCATACGCAACCTGTGATTTCCCTTACATTCTGAAATTACTGTTGGTAAAAGAAATTAATCAACCTGTTTTGACCAACCAGAACTGAGAATTCAACACTGCTGTGGTGTGAATAAGCTTTCCAAATGGTCTGTTGGCTGTTGTGGGGTCAGTTTAATGAAACCGGACAAACAACAACCAATATTTCTTTCACCACCAAAATATTTTCATGTTGTTATTTTTTGAGAGGAAGTTTAGAGAACCTCTTCACTCCTTTCACCTGCTTCCCTGATGTTTTCTCTTCCATCTCATATCTTGGGATATAGTTCTCCTTTGCCGCTGTTGCTACAGCAACAGCAGTCAGTCTTATCACGTGACCCTGCTGAGAAGGAGAAAGCAGTGCCGAGGTTCATGACGTCATTGTTTTCTGACAGAGAAAGTGTGTGGTAATATGATTTTAAGGCACAGTAAGGCCTCTCCAGTCTGGTATCGGGAGAGCAGGCTCGAGGAGCTTCCTCCTGAAAGGGAGAGTCGGTGTAGAACAAAGGAACGAGACAAAAGAGGACGAAAGAACTGGAGCTTAAACATCAAAGCTGTGAACATTGATGTAATAGTTTTGTCTTTTCATTCAAACGAAACTGACAAGATCCTCTAGAGAGAAGAGTCATTGAGGACTTTGGAGCAGCTAGCTCTCTGATGTGAGTGTCTCTCGGCAAACATTATTTCTTTTGATTTGTGGAGTTTTCTATTGAACTACATGATAGGGATGCACAATATAGCATTTGTTAATCATTTCTAAAGTATTGGTATTGCAGATCTCAGTAATATCTTCGTATCACTAAATGTTTTATTGTGTGTACTGGGATCACGCTGAATAATCTCAGACATTCCAGTGGGTGTGTTGTGGGGGTTTTGATGAATCACGACATTCACATGAGCCAACAAAAGGAAATAATTTGTTCAAGATTATACAGGCCAATATATAACCATGTGACTCGAGGAGGCTGAGTTAACTATAAGGCACGTTAAAATCTAAATGTAATTGCACTGTAGTACTTTGTCCATCTTATGCAGCTCTTGGAATAGCGTCATATCAGTCAGTCCTACATAATATATTCCTATAGATTTCTGCAGTATATAATCTATTGTATAAGCTCATCTCTGATCTCTGCACTGCTAGTCCATGTTTGTTTTTCTCTCTACTTTCCTACCCTTGGGAGTGACACAAACTGAATATCTCTCTCTCTCTCTCTCTCTCTCTCTCTCTCTCTCTCTCTCTGTCTGTCTCTCTCTCTCGCTTAATCAATTTAGTGTTCTACATTTAGTGTTACATTCTAATACTAATGAGATGATAAAATTATCCACACAGTGAACATTTATGAAAATAGTGCACAATATCTTAATTTCATCAGAAACTATTTGTCTTACTCAAAGTAGTGTTTTGTGGTTGCTGATATTTTGTGTAAATATACTGTGTATACATTAAGCTGTATCCTAACCAGCTTTCTTTCTATATAGGGTCAAACATTACACTATGTATAGATTCATACAGTGGACTATATGGCTAATTGTCACTAGAAATTCAGCCTTTTGGTTAATTTAGACACCTGTATAATACACAATATGGAACACCTGACAATCACACACATGTGGTTCTTCCCCAAACTGTTGCCACAAAGCTGGAAGCACGGAATTGTCTAGGATGTCTTTGTATGCCGTAGTATTAAGATTTCACTGGAAGTAAGGGGTTCAAGCATGTTCCAGGATGACAATGCCCCTGTGCACAACGCGAGGTCCAAACAGACATGGTTTGGTAAGTTTGAGTGGAAGAACTTGAGTGCCGTGCACAGAGCCCTGACCTCAACCCCACTCAACACATTTGGGATGAACTGGAACACAGACTGCATCCCAAGCCTTCTCATCAGTGCCTGACCTCACTAATGCCTCACCCCCAAACAGCCACGTGCCAAAATCTAATGAAAATATTCCCTAGAAGTGTGGAGGTTATTACAACAGTAAAAGGGGTAATAAATCTGGAATGAGACTTTTTCAGACAAGCCTATAAGGATCTGATTGGGCATGTGTCCACATACTTTTGACCATATAGTGTATTAATAATTTGATCTTAGTGTTAAAGCTCATTAGGCTACACAGTGCATAATATAATATATACACTAGGTTAGAAGCAGGTTTTTTTTAAAGTGCCAAGACAGTTTATTCCTGACTGTATCTGTGATTTTTTTTTTTCTATACACTGGGTTTTTTAAATTTTTATTTATTCATTTATTTATTTTTTATGTATGGTTGTTTTACTATTGTGGAACCATGATGTTCTGTGGTTTTTCCAGTATAATTAATCAAGTTAAGCCAAGCTTCAATATTAGCCTGACATGGAGCAGAATCATATGTTGCCATTGGAGCTGAACAGCACTTTGTCTTAGTTAGCTTCCTTTGTCCTGAATTTTAGGCAAGTTAGCCTACTTTAGGACACGTCTTCTTCTTCTTCTTCTTCTTCTTCTTCTTCGTCTTCTTCTTCTTCTTCGTCTTCTTCTTTTTCTTTTTTTTATATTTAATTCAAAAGTTTATTTCGAAACTTGTTTATTTATTTATTTATTATTTTTAAAAATTTCTGTCATTATGTATGCCCAAAATGACATTTATTCAGTTATTTAGGCATTTACTACTTCAAGCAACACAAGAGTCATGTAGCCAAAACATTTAGGATTTGTTAGATTTCAGTAGACTTACATGAGGTAACAAATACACATATTAAAATATTAATATGGAATAGTATTTAAAGCTGCAGTTTAGAACTTTTTGTTGTTAAAAATGAACAAAAATCAATTATTGAGCAAGTTCATAAAAAAATCAGTATTCAAAACTACTTACCTACCCAGATTTGCAATGGTAAGCTTATAATAATGATTTATTATTTGAGCTGTCGGGTCAGATTTCACGGGAATTATCAGTTGACGTAATTCGTCAAAAACCCCAAAGATTTTCCTAACAAGCAACAATATTTGTAAAAACAAGCCCAAAAAAACCCCTCAACCCACGATTTTTTTTTCAAGCGACTTCAGAAAAAAAGAAGCCCAATGTCACGTATTATAAGCGGACTTGGGAACTCTGATAACTATACCTCAAAAAAACAAAAAAACAATATAACTAAGCAAGTAACTTGCAGTTTTATGTTTCAAACAGAGATGGCGATGGAGAGGCAAAAATTCAGTACTGCCGCTTAAAATAAAGAAATTATTTCCTCTACAAGGCAAGACATTAAGAATACAGTGTTATTCATTTTGCCGTGCGCTTGTAAAGAACACAAAGCTCGTGTTCATTTCCTCCGGCATGTATCATCATCATCATCATCTGAGCCTATCTCCATAAAGGAACTGAAGTGGTTGGCTTGCTGTGTAGTCCATTCAGACAGTTTTATTCTGGCCTATTTTTAGAGTAGGGCATGACATACTGTCTTCAGAAAGCTAGAAAATGCATGACTATGTGAAGGAGAGAGAGAGAGAACGCACGAGAGAGGCTTGTAGTTGGTACGAAATGGATGGCAGATAAATGACTTTACACATCCGCTTTTGACTCACTGCATCATTCACTCCATATAATCATTCAGCTCTTAGTGTTCTGCTGAGACCGATCATGTCTGCACCAGTCACAAGTCTTTCTCAGATTGAAATGATGCTCATGTGTGTTTTTCTCTTTAACCTGATATAATCCAGAGTGTCAATCCATAAACGGCCTTATACCACGCTGGTGTCGAATTCTAAAATTGGATTGGTCGGAAGGTATTGATTCATTTTCTGTTGCCGCCTGCAAGGCAGATCTCAGGGTTATATTAATGTGCTTGTTCTAACACATTATTGTTTCTATAGTAACAGCTCTATGAATTATAGGGAATTGTATGGTGTAAAGGAGATGTTTAACAGTTATGGAAGGAGTCTCCAACGTCAGCACTTTAGAACAGTCTGTAAGATTTCTGTGATAGGAAAATAATCAACTTTGGCCTGGCATCGAGCCACATCACACCACCCCATTGTTGATTATTGTCCTATCCAAGCATGCCTCGTTGTGTTTTAATCTTTTCAAAATGAAAACATCTTTTGCCACTGAATCCACAGGGAACATAAGACAAACTATGCACACCGAATCTCAGAAATGTAACATGCCCAGAACGTCGTGTGTTGCTCCAGGCCAAAAGGAACCGCACACCCTTTCTGTGTGAAGCGAAGGAGCTGGATATAGACCTGTTTCCAATTATAGCATGCCCCCGTTCTGGAAGTGCTCAGCCAATAAAGAAAGGGGTTTGGATAGCAGGCCGATACTGTAACTTAGGCTGGAGATATTTCATCGTGACACGGCACTTCCTGTGTTCTGAACCCGTGCTGTGTGAGGGCATTGCACCTGGAGCACACTTCATGATTATAACCTCCCTTTAGAGTAGCTCTGTGTCTTTCTCATGATCAAAGCCTTCCTTCTAATCTGGAGCGGCACGAGTTTGCTTTATGGGCATTGAAGACATTTTTAAGACCAAATTTCAGACTCAAAGTCAAGGGCTGTGAATATGTTGCCTGCACTTATGGCATAAGCTCTGAGAACAGAAACTAATCTCCATAGGGTTATAAATGATTCATGTTTTTGTTCGTTAAACTGGCATTAAAACCTCTGTAGTCTTCATGATCCTGACACACTTTTGCTGCTATCTCACCTTGCAGATCTGCCGGAGTCATACATTACCGGTCAAAAGTTTACACACTCATTCTTTATTTTTCTCTTCCACATTTTAGAATAATAATAAAGTCATCAAAACTTTAAACCTGACCAACCTGAAATCAAAATTGCCTTATTTCTTTCTTAACTTCTTTCTTAGCTTGTTAGCTCATGACCTTTGTCATGAGCTAACAAAAAGACTCAGACCGGCTGCTCTGTACGTCAACGCTAACATCTATTTTACATATAACTAATCTGTTAATATCTCCTGAACGAAAGCAGCACAAACGAAAATGTTTACAGCACAAACCGGCACAAACGAAGCACAAACGAATGAGACCATTTTGGGTCTGTGATATATGCTCATACATACAGGGGGTCTGTGATATATGCTCATACATACAGCGGGGTCTGTGATATATGCTCATATACATACAGCGGGGTCTGTGATGTATGCTCATACACATACAGCGGGGTCTGTGATATATGCTCATATACATGCAGTGGGGTCTGTGATATATGCTCATACATACAGCGGGGTCTGTGATATATGCTCATACATACAGCGGGTCTGTGATATATGCTCATATACATACAGTCGGGTCTGTGATATATGCTCATATACATACAGCTGGGTCTGTGATATATGCTCATATACATACAGCGGGTCTGTGATATATGCTCATATACATACAGCGGGTCTGTGATATATGCTCATATACATACAGCGGGTCTGTGATATATAATAATAATTTATCAATTTGTATAGCGCTTTTTACAATGGTACATTGTCTCAAAGCAGCTTTAAAGAGATATCATTTTTACATTTACAAGCAACTTACTAATGAGAGCACATTCACACACCAATGGTAGCAGAGCTGCCATGCAAGGTGCTAGCTTGCCATTGGGGGCAACTTAGGGTTCAGTGTCTTGCCCAAGGACACTTCGGCATGGGATCACCCGGGCCGGGATTCGAACCGCCAACCCCACGGTTGGTGGATTAGTGGACAACCCGCTCTACCGACTGCGCCACAGCCGCCCGTAAATATATATGCTGTATATATATGTAAATATATACGCCACAGCCGCCCGTAAATATATATATGCTCATATACATGCAGCTGGGTCTGTGATGTATGCTCATATACATACATATTTGAATATGAATATGACAGAAGGGATTTGACTTAATGGGGCGCACGGTGGCTTAGTGGTTAGCACGTCTGCCTCAGACCTCCAGGGTCCGGGGTTCGAGTCCCACCAGGGCCATGTGTGTGCGGAGTTTGCATGTTCGCCCCGTGTGTCGGAGGTTTCCTCTGGGTACTCCGGTTTACTCCCCCAGTCCAAAGACATGTTAGGCTGATTGGCGTGTCTAAAGTGTATGAATGTGTGTGTGAGTGTGTATGTGACTTTGTCACTTTGTAAAATAAAAAAAGAGAGGAGCACTTTTTTTATTACAATAAAATAGACTGATATTAACAACATCCCAGAAATTTATAATTTGTGATATCACTATTATCATCATATCACCCAGCCTTATTGTATCATTGAGCTACTCAAATCTCTTGTGCTGCATAATATCTGTAACTTTTATTTATTTATTTATTTATTTATTTATTTATTTTTACATTTATTGTCACCGTAATTTAATAATTAGGCTAATTCCCACCAACCAGTCTGGTCTCCCCTATAATACAACACCTACCAACCCGGGAGGATGAACACTATGGTGTGCTTTTTCCAACGCTCTGAGACATGTGGCCGCCAACCACATCTCTTCGAACTGCTGCTCCTGCTGCATCATGAGATGGCGTAACACACTCTGGCTAATGATGGATAGGGCAGAAAGACAGCAAGCCATCTGACCGACTGACATCACCAAATGTTTGCATTGTTCTTTTGTGTTGCTTTTCCAAGCTTTTACTTCAGCTTCTTTCAATTATTTGTTTTTCCCTTCAGGAGAATTACTGTTCAGTTGTGTTAAGGTCTGGTGTTTGACTTGGCCAGTCTAAAACCTTCCACTTTCCCCCCCTTTGTTAAGTTGGCAGTGCATTTTTGGTCATTGTCTTACTGCATGATGAAGTTCCTCCCAGTTAAATTGGATAGATTTCTATATAAATTGGAAGATAGATAAAAAAAAATATAAAATAATAAAGATTAGTGAGCCTGTTCCAGAAGCAGCCATGCAAGCACAACCCATGACACTACCTCCACCATGTTTCACAGACGAGCTTGTATGTTTTGGATCCCGAGCAGATCCTTTTTTTCTCCACACTTTGGCCTTTCAATCACTTTGGTAGAGGTTAAGCTTGGTTCCTAAACTTTTGTGGCTCACCTCTGTATTTCTTTGTGAATTCCAATCTGTCTTTCTGTTTCTTAATGCTGATGAGTGGTTTGTATTTTGTGGTATGGCCTCTATATTTCTGCGCTCAAAGTCTTCAAACGGTGCTATTACCACGTTTGTGTATATTTACTTTTGCTCCATTTGCAATAATTACTTAAGCACACTGTGGGTTCTTCCTGGATTTCTTAACCAAAGTACACAAAGCTTACAGAGAAAAGGTATGTTTCGGACAGATTACTTTATCAGCATGTAGTGTACAGTATATTGCAAGCTCAGTACTTCGGCAGTATGATAGTTTGATAGATGAAATATTTTCCTTCTGAGACATAACAGGCTACGTTACTCTCTCCATGGCTAACCTTTTTTGATCAAGGTTTCTTTATTAACATTTTCCAACTCAAACATATACAGCAAATAAACAAAACAAAACAATCCCCCCTCCCCCCAGTGCCAGACACAGCACATACATCTCCATGGCTAACTTAAGCACAATAGCAGTTCAACAACAGCATATTTTTTCTATCGAATACCTTTTGTAAATACTATAACCCATACCTTTTACAAATTTGGTCCTTTTTGGTCATTTTTTAGCCACTTGGCATGGGCAGAATCTGGGTGGAGGCTTTGCTGGTGCTGCACTTCCAGAGAGCAGGGGTCAGGTAGAGGAACGAGTGTGTTTGTACAGCCGAGCAGAGTTGGCAGTCTCTCAGGTCGTCACTCTCTCTCTAACCCACAACCTGCTTACTCTTTCATCCCGCTCTGTGCCACTTTTTCCATGGGGTGGAGATTTCCTTGGAAGAAACCACACCTTGAGCGTGTGTATATATCTGTTTGTGTATCTTGGAGGTTGTTAATAAGAGGTTATAGTCTGACTGTCCTTGGCATTTACCAGCTTTTAATACAAACTTACAAAGAGCCTGTAGTGTGTTTTCTCAATTTCCTGGCCACTTCGGAAGTATCAGCAGTTTTGCTCTGTAAATTTTATGCTATGACCAGCCAAAAACATATCCTTTAATATCCTTACTGACTAAATTTGGGCGGCTGTGGCTCAGTCGGTAGAGCAGGTTGTCCACTAATCCACGAACCGTGCGGTTGGCGGTTCGAATCCCGGCCCGGGTGATCCCATGCCGAAGTGTCCTTGGGCAAGACACTGAACCCTAAGTTGCCTCCGATGGCAAGTTAGCGCCTTGCATGGCAGCTCTGCTACCATTGGTGTGTGAGTGTGTGTGTGAATGAGTGAATGAGACACAGTGTAAAGCGCTTTGGATCCAAGTGCCTTGGATAAAAAAGCGCTATATAAGCGCGCCATTTTTTTTTATTTTAAATTGACTACCGACTTAATCTATGATAGTTATACAGATGGATCACTTCAAAGAGTGGGGATGTTCTGTGACTGTTGCTGGCTATACATAATGTTAGCATTCACTCCTAATTAGCTTTAGTAAGAATAAGTTATAGCTTGCATGCTAATGGACAATTTAAACTATAGGTCCTGTATATATCGTGGTGAGATACGTAAGATTACATTTTGTCATCGTTTGGAAATTGATACTACTTTGTCATATATTGCTAGCAAATCTAAGTGTAATTATTTTCTGCAGCAATTATCTAGCTAGTTTTGTTCGGGGACATACAGTTACGTCTAGCTAGTAAGGTTAGCAAGGTTTCTGCAATTTGTGTTGAATATTAAAGCTAATGATACATGTTTTGAAATGATGATGAGTTTTCTCAGTGTAAGAACAATTAGTAGCTTTCCTTACTAGGTCCTGTATTGCTGTAGTGGTGAGGTGGAGGAGATATTAAGTTTAAGCATCATGATAAAACTGATATTTTTCTATCATATATTCAAACCCATATAGGAATGTTAGCTAGCTACTAGCAAAGGTCATAAAAGACATGAATGGACTGGTTAGAGAGGTTTTAGTTAGCTAGCTAATTAATCTACAGGTGTCTCAAAAGTCTCCATACATAGGGGATATTTACACTTTTTAGCAATATCTCTTCCAAACATTTTCATACTTGCTTAAATATATATATTTTTTTCAGATAGCCTTTAAGTATGCCTTTGACAAAATAATGTACTGAAGTCATTCTCATAGCTGGATCAGGAAGCTGTCACATGGTTACGATTGACTTTAACAGGAAACATGGCAAGCACATCACACACGACACTATTGCCAAACATATTAACAAATTCAAAACTGAGAAGTGGACGTCCACGAACATCCATCGACGGAGGCACAACCGACGTGTTGCTGGCAAACATAGTCCCCTATGTATGGAGACTTTTGGGACACACTGTATTTTAAGAATAGGTTATGTTCCACTACATTTGTGGAACACTAGTCTTGCCTAGTTTTCTGTAATGGATTTTTGGTCAGTGTAAAACTGGACTGTTCATTATTAACTAGAAATGGCTGAGGTAGGAGAAACCGCATGTTAAATAGTAACATCTCCAAGGCTCTTTTGAGGCGGAAGAACAGTAGTTTGTTTCTGTGGGTTTCTGTGGTTTGTTTCGAAAGGCTATGGGTCTCTTATGTAATGCTATTGGTGTAATGTTAGTGATTAACACAAGCACGGAGATCTAAAGAATTTGGACGAGCCAGCTGAAACAGTATGGGATCTACTGTATCATGTATGCCTCTATAAAAGAAATTAATTTAAACGCCTCATGTACTGTATGTGCCTCACACTATAGCTTTTGGAATGGTTCTGCTGACTAATCATACTTTGGCCAGTGACTACTTTCATATATTTTTAGTGATGTGGCATTTTCAGCTATGGAGATTCATGACCAATTCATGATGCATGAGAGAAGAAGGGTTGAGTTTAAAAAAGAAATAAAATGATTGTCCGTCTAACATATTTGTATATACTGGTTCTGAAATTGAGGTCTTTTAAATGTTTGGTACCATATATTAAGCTTGTAAAGATAAAGAAGTGGATCTTTCTACAGATGTTTTCCATAAATTTCCACAAACTGGTAGATAATTTACGAAGATGTAAATTGTTTCGAACAAATTTTCTATAAACTGGATTTCAAATTTTAATCCAGTTGAAAGTATATTCGATTCACAGCAGAACTTTTGGACAATATCAAATTATGCATGTTTTTTTCCATTGAAATCACAGGGCAGCTGTACAAACTCTGAAGAAAGTGCTCTGTCTACTTCCTTATACAGGATCCCCAAGAGCCCTGATATTTGCTAGTTCCACTGTGATTGACAGGGGAGAGTAATGTCATCCTGCCACCTAGAAAACATGACCAGTTTTGTTCTCTTGGACTTATCGATTTCAATGCATTCATCTCCCAACGATGGGATAAAAATAGCCCAGAAATTTGGGCTATTTGTGTTGTAGTTTCTATGGCTATTTTGAAGACGCATGATGGAAAATAACAAAAAACTAGATAGACCAGAGACACACAGAGAAGTAGCCCTCTACAATTGGCCATGAAATTACACGCCTTTGAAGTTCCAAAGAAAGGAAAATAAGATGGTCAATTACAGTGGAAATGTCTTGAACTCTGAATGTCCTGCTATTGTTCAGTGGACATAATAGCAGTTTCTTCATAGCTCTCATTCTGTAAATGTTGTTTTCTGTATTTTTTTTAATCAAAGTTAAATTCTGGAACAGTTCCTAATTTGTTATGTTTTTATGATGACTTCTTCAAAAATATTCCTTCATGATGAGTTGCTCTTCTAACAAGCGCCTGGTGGATATGAATAGACCTTGTTGTTTTTTTTTGTTTTTTTCCACTTCCTTTTTCAGGATGAAGACGTCTGAAGTGGGGAGTTGAACCAGACTCCGACTAAGCAGGTCTGGGGAAGTCCCGTAGTCCACTGTGTGGGGTGAGGGACCATGGGAGATGGAGGAGTTGGTGCAGCGAGAGAGGGGGTCAATCAGTCACACGTTTTCTTTGATCGCTTCGTTCAGGCCACCACCTGTAAGGGGACCCTTAAAGCTTTTCAGGAATTGTGTGACTTCCTTGAGCTCGTGCCCAGTGAGTATCGAGTCTTCTACCACAAGCTCAAGTCCAAGCTCAACTACTGGAAGGCGAAAGCACTCTGGGCCAAGATAGACAAACGTGCCAGTCACAAGGAGTACAAGAAAGGCAGAGCTTGTGTTAATTCTAAGGTATGATATATGAATTTTATACGGCCATGGCATGTTACCCTACACTAGCAAGTGACAAAGCAACACGCAGCCATACATTTTCTGTGTACTTGTGTGGTGAAGAGCCATGGTTCCATCAAATGACTCGGAGACCAAGTGACATTTGAGTCAATATTTTTTATAAGTTCTATGCAAATTATGTATGATTCAGTAAAGTGAAAAGAAATGAAAGGCTTCAATGATTCTTTGGGCTAATCCTATGGTGTGTGGTAGAATTACGGGTTGCATAGGCAAGTTTTGACTAATAAATTCACTAGTTACTGCTGTGACTAGTTGGGCAATAAGGAGATGCAGGTAGTTGGTGAAGAAAGCATTTAAAGCTAAAAAAAAAGGAACTAAAAATCTTGCAAGGTGGCAAACCGAATTCCATTGTGATCAACACTGTGTGAAAGAGTACGTTTGGAGCCACAGGACTGATCTCTCCTAGACAATCCCACTCTAATCCTGACTGGCTTTTGGATGCTACTGAGGCAGAATTTGGCAGAACGTGGCACAAAAACCTCCCAGACGCTGGTGTAGACAGTGTATCCTTTATCCATCATTAAAAGCTATGAGGAGCTTGCACACTGCAGTGATTTCAACTTAGCCTCCGACTCGTCTACACGAGTGCATTATAAGAATTGGTATGTTTTTAAATAGTATAACATGATGCACAAATGAATTATTTTGCACTTGAATTGCGCTGATTTATTTACTTTCGCCATTAACAGTGTGACACAAATGTGCAAATAAAACAGCATAAAGAAAGCAATGATGTCCTAAAACAGCTTTGCTTTATCTATGGAAAAGGTGGCTAGAATATTTTTTTTAAATTACTGACCAGCTATTAAAATTTAGTAATCATGCAACCCCTGCTTGCAGTTAGATCCCATTTAACCAGTTGCTACACGCCAACAATAGATGGATAGATACATACATACATACATAGATACATGCATACATACATACATATTTACTTTATTGATCCCCAAGGGGAAATTCAAGGTCCCAGTAGCACAAGACACACAGTGCGACATACAATACAGTAACATAACAAAGACAGGTTGTTTTTGCGGGCTAATATAGTCCATAACCGTGTATGCAGTAAAAACAGTATTGTTATAGAGGGTCAATGGTGCAAGAACGTGTATGAGATGCAGTAACAACAGTATAGTTATAGGGGGTCAATGGTGCAAAAACGTGTATGCGATGGTCAACATACATTGTTATAACATTGCTGTAGGAGGTCAAGAATGTATGAAAGAAAAGGTGAAGAGGCAGATAGACTATAGAGAGAAGTCTATCTCACCTCTTCCTCTAAGTGAAGCGTTAAAAAGTTGTATGGCCCTAGGGACAAAAGACTTCCTCGGCCTGTCAGTTGTGCATGGCAGTGAGCGTAGCCTCCAACTGGTCAAGCTCTTTTGCTTCACGATAACGTTGTGGACAGGATGACAGTCAATAGATAAACTACATGCGAAACCAACAATTTCTCACTTGCTAGTGTGAATGTAGGATTAATTCCCAGACCAGAAAATCACATGTTCCTCTTGTGTACCTTTTTGCGTGTATTTCTACAGTGTCTGATCATAGGAGCAGGACCATGTGGCCTGCGCACGGCTATAGAACTTGCTTTTCTAGGAGCCAAGGTGGTCCTGTTGGAGAAGAGAGATGCGTTCTCCCGGAACAATGTCCTCCACCTGTGGCCTTTCACCATTCAGGATCTGCGGGGCCTTGGCGCAAAAAAGTTCCATGGAAAATTCTGTGCCGGCTCCATAGACCATATCAGTGAGTAGATGGATTTTTCTATCCTACATTCAAACCCATATGGGAATGTAAGCTAGCTACTAGCAAAGGTAATAAAAGACATGAGCTGACCGGTTAGTGACATTTTTGTTAGCTGGCTAATTAATCTAAAGGGTGTCCCAAAAGTCTCCATACATAGGAGATATTAACATTCAACAATGTCTGGAAAATGTCACGAGTTGGGTTTATGTTGATGTGCTTTGGTATTGCTCTCTGTAGGTATTCGTCAGCTGCAGTTGATGCTGCTGAAAATGGCTCTGCTCTTGGGTATTGAGATCCATGTCAACGTGGAGTTTAAAGGCCTCATCGAGCCACCACAAGATCAAGAGAATGAGAGTAAGATGGCCTTTTTTAATGTTCTATTCCAAGCCTGATGGCAATTCCACTTGTTCCTTATCATTTAATTGAAATGCCACTGTGATCCACTCTATTACCACATTACACACTTCACAGCTTACGCCTTAAGGCTGTACCACAGTTTCCCACACTGTGTAATGTATTATCTCCAGGGATAGGCTGGAGAGCTGAAGTCCATCCTAAAACACACCCTGTTAGTGAGCTGGAGTTTGATGTCATCATCGGGGCAGATGGGAGGAGAAACACATTGTCAGGTAAACCAAACGATTTTCTATAAGCCTAGTTTCTCCTTTCAGTCTTGATACGTCTAAGGATCCCATTAGCTGAGTCTCTGCGCATAATCGCACAGCTTTGTTGCTAATCTGCTGAATAAGTTAAACGGTCATTATTCTAGTGATTATGCTGTCAAATTAACGGGAAAAACAGCTTATAACAGATTTGGGGCTTTTACCACATATTTATCTGGTTTTACCATTTGAGAATTCTCACAATCATGATTCAATGCCACAGTGGTTCTTGGCTCTGTTTCTGGGATTCTGCTGAGGATTCTTTCCTATCTTAGAACAGTTAACAAGAGGCACTTAGTGGGAGAAACATTATCTGGATCTCTCTCTGATGTTCAGTCCTCTAGAAAATAAGCATTATAGAACTAAGGAGGCTTTGTGGAACTGCTGCTAGGTCTGAGTCTGACCATGCAGCTACTACATACTCTGTTGTTTTTTTTCTCCCCAGGATTCAGAAGGAAAGAGTTCAGGGGCAAGCTGGCCATTGCCATTACGGCCAACTTTATTAACCGCAACACTACAGCTGAGGCCAAAGTGGAGGAGATCAGCGGGGTGGCCTTCATCTTCAACCAGAAGTTCTTTCAGGATCTAAGGGAAGCCACTGGTATGGGAACGTTTGTAACGTTTGATGCTTTTGCATTGTCAGCACTTTGGCTTAACGATTAAAGAGAAGACAACACTGACTCCGCTAGCTTTTCCCCCCTTAAACCCAAAGTCCTTATCGCATACGTGGCAGCCTGGGAAAACTTACCAAGTGGTGAAATAGTTTTAGCATTTTCTTCTGTACAGTATACAGTGTTGAAAACTATGGCTTTTCCTGAACTTTAAATGTATCTCAATCACAAGTGGCTCAGGTGGTAGAGCGGGTTGTTTCACTAATCGTAGGGTTGGGGTTCAATTCCCGGCCCACATGACTCCACATGCCGACATGTCCTTCGGAAAGACACTGAATCCCAAGTTGCTCACTATGGCAAGCTAACGCCTAGCATGGAAGCTCTGCTACCGTTGGTGTGTGTGTGTGTGAGTGTGTGTGAGTGTGTGTGAGTGTGTGTGAGTGTGTGTGTGTGTGTGTGTGTGTGTATAAATGGGTGAATGAGAACAAGTGTAAAGCACTTTGTTGATTGAGGTTAAAAAAGCGCAATATAAGTGCTGACCATTTACAAGTAAAGTTACATCAGATTAAATCTAGTTGCCCTATTTGACCCACCCCTCCCCCCAAACTGAAACGCAGAAAAGTTCATTTAAAAATTCCATTACAACTATAATGCAGGAACATCAGACATTTTCACAGCTGGTATTTGATTAAAAACTGAATTGATTAGGCTTGTGTCTGTGGCATGTTGCAGAGGAAATCACACTTGCCTAGTGAGGTTTTAGACACCTGTAGGCAGATTGAATTTATTAAACTCTCTTTTACACCAGCATGATATTTGCAGGAATGTTTCACTCTATAGGATAGTAAGCTGTGGATGAATAATGACTCCTAATTGTACTGTAATCTGGTGTGACCCTTTTGAGTCTGGTTCCACTTGAGGTTTCTTCCTCATGTCATCTCAGACAGTGTTTCTCGGTCTTGATTTCTTTAACACTGCATGGCGACAGTGTCTATTGTAAGCACCATATAAATACAATTTCCTTTAATTAAAGATGAAAGTAAGTAAACACATTTAAACTTTTTATTTTGCTGAAATATATTTACTTTTTTTCTCCAACAAAACAAACAAACAACAACAAAAAAAAAACGTTGTGGCCAAAAAAGATTTTTGGTGGATTGCCAGAATTCAGCTGCAGTGACATCTGATGGTGGTTCCAGATAAAGCCTGATGCAGCATTGCGTATGCTATGCAGGGTGCATTGTGTGTTTGTCATGTTACTGAAAGACTTACTATAGATATAATATAAATCAACAGAACTATGATTTTTGTGGGCATGGAGGCTTCGTGGTTAGCATGTTTGCCTCACGCCTCCAGGGTTGGGGGTTCGATTCCTGCCTCTGCCCTGTGTGCGTTGAGTTTGCATGTTCTCCCCATGCTTTGGGGTTTCTTCCGGGTACTCTGGTGTACTCCCTCAATCCAAAGATATGCATTGTAGGCTGAGTGGCATGTCTAAATTATCCATAGTGTGTGTGTTTGTGCCCTGCGATGGGTTGGCACCCCGTCCAGGGTATCCCTTGCCTTGTACCCCAAGTCCCATCGTATAGGCTCCAGGTTCTCTGTGACCCTGTGTAGGATGGATGGATAAATAGGATTTTTATAAAAATGACTAATTCAGTAGAAACATTGAGCCATGTAAAAAGGTTCCTGTGTAAATAAATAAATAAATAAATAAATAAATAAATAATGGTTTAGTTACAAACATAATGGATTTTTTTGAGCCAAACAGAATGCTTACAGGTCTAACAGCACCAGAAAACTGAAGGGAATCTATGGTGGAATTATGCACTAAGGTTGTTCATCAGTGTGGTTAGCAGTTGCCTGCCTGTCTGCCCCTGACCTTGTACTGACAGCTTTGTGCTGAGTTGGCATTGGCTAAAGAGCCTGTTCCTTTTGTTTCGCCAGTCGTGTAATCATTACTGTTGGTTTCAGTCTACCATACAATGTGTGTGAGAGAATAGATTGGTTTTCCTAATGGGCTATCATTATATCTGCAATGGGAAACTAGTGATGTTCTTTCTTTCTCCTTTTTTTTTTTTAACTCAGCCTTTTTTCTCACCTTTTGGTTAATTTGCCTCTCCAGGGATTGATCTGGAAAACATTGTCTACTATAAAGATGACACGCACTACTTTGTGATGACTGCCAAGAAGCAGAGTCTGTTGGAGAAGGGCGTCATTCTGCACGTGAGTGATCATGGGGATTTACCCGGCGCACAATCTGTCTGCTCCGTATTGTCTCCTTTTCTATACTCTTGTTGTATAATAATCATTATGTTTAGCAACTCCTTCTTTTTCTCAGCGTCTCTGCTGCTTCCAAATTTTGGTGTAGAATGAATTATTTTGTTTCCTGTGTAATGATCAGATGTGTTCGGACATTATTTTTTGTTTTTTTGCTTTGAACTGTTAAAAACTGTTTTGCTGTTCAGCACTCCCCGGTAATAGAATTCCCTAGGAGCACATGTACACAGCGTTGTAGAAGCCCAGGAATACTTAAGGTGGCTTAGAAATCCAATGTCTAGGATAAAACTGTGTGTCTGTTTAGAGAGGTGGAAATGACCTTTATGTAATGAGGCTGATTCTGATGTCAGCTGAGCAAAACCAGTTATAGCAGCATGACAAATAGTTCACCCATGAGTCCTGAATAACTCCTCCCAAAGTCTTTCACTTATTTTTATATATATATA
>JAFFST010049968.1:194392-214392 GCA_022414735.1 Noturus placidus
ATCTTTCTGTATCCAAATCCGGCTTTAAACTTCTCCACAACAGTATCT
Organism: Noturus placidus; assembly: GCA_022414735.1. NCBI lineage: Eukaryota > Metazoa > Chordata > Actinopteri > Siluriformes > Ictaluridae > Noturus > Noturus placidus. The sequence goes on from JAFFST010049968.1 coordinate 194,441, forward strand.
CGGACCAGCCTGGTGTGTTCCTCGTTCTTCATGATGCTTTCTGTGCTTTAAACGGACCTCTGAGACTATCACAGAGCAGGTACATTTATGCGGAGACTTGATTACACACAGGTGGATTCTATTTATCAACATTAGACATTTAGGTCAACATTGGATCATTCAGAGATCCTCACTAAACTTCCGGAGAGAGTTTGCTGCACTGAAAGTAAAGGGGCTGAATAATTTTGCTCGTCCAATTTTTCAGTTTTTTATTTGTTGAAAAAGTTTGAAATATCCAATAAATTTGGTTCCACTTCATGATTGTGTCCCACCTGTTGTTGATTCTACACAAAAAATTACAGTTTTATATCTTTATGTTTGAGGCCTGAAATGTGGCAAAAGGTCGAACAGTTCAAGGGGGCCGAATACTTTCGCAAGGCACTTTGTATATATATGTGTATATGTATGTATGTGTATATATATATGTGTGTGTGTGTATATATATGTATATGTATATGTATGTATATTAATTATACAATCCTGATTCCAAAAAAGATGCTCACAGGCATGCAGTAATGATTTTCACTCTTGTCCCTTGTGCACAGAGATTTCTCTAGATCCTCATAATCTTTTGATGATGTTATATACTGTAGATGATTAGATGTTAAAAGTCTTCGCAATTTTATGTTGAGGAACATTATTCTGAAATTGTTCCACAAATTATAGATGCAGTTTTTTTGAAAGACTATGCTTCTCTAAGACAATCTTTTTCTATCATGTTACTGACCTGCTGCCAATTAATCTCCAGCTGTTTCTTTTTAGTAACACTAACTTTTCCAGCCTTTTGTTGCCCCGTCCCAACTTTTTTGATACGTGTTGCGGCCATACAATTCATAATCGCCTTATTCTTAAAATGGTACATTACCTCAGTGTTCTATTATGAATAACATATGGGTTCAAGCGATTTGCAAATCATTGCATTCTGTTTTTATTTTCATTTATTTACATTTTACACAGCGTCCCAACTTTTTTGGAATTTGGCTTGTATGCTAATCTAAATGAATGAGTTTAACATAGAATGGGCTCATTTGTTTCAGCAATAACACTGATCACATGAGTGAGGTCTGATGTTTCATAGCTGACTGGATTGCATTGAATCATTGTGGAAACCATTTTGTGTTGTTAGTTCAGATCTGCATTTGATTCTGTGTTTTTCTGGCTATATTTTAGGATTATGTGGACACAGAGATGCTTCTGTCCAGGTCTAATGTGGACCAAGCTGCTTTGCTGTCCTACGCCAGAGAGGCAGCTGACTTCTCCACCAATCACCAGCTGCCCAAGCTGGACTTCGCAATCAACCATTACGGGCAGCCTGATGTGGCCATGTTTGACTTCACGTGTATGTATGCTTCGGAAAATGCGGCGTTGGTGCGCCAACGCAACGGCCACCAGCTGCTCGTAGCTCTGGTTGGAGACAGCCTTCTGGAGGTGAGAAAAAAAGGACATGCATGACATTGAACAATGGGACAAAAATGATTTTTTTTCAGAGTTTTTTTAAAACAGATAAGAGAAATGTGTGCTTTACACAGCCATTCTGGCCAATGGGGACGGGCATTGCACGAGGCTTTCTGGCGGCCATGGACTCTGCATGGATGGTTAGAAGCTGGGCACAGGGCGCAACTCCTCTCGAGGTGTTGGCTGAGAGGTGAGGCACTCATTTCACTGCATTAGCACTTGTGTTGCACAAAGTACCAGAACTTTTAACAGCAGGAATGTGGATCCAGGCTTTTCCCATTGTCCAGGATTCAGTATCAAAGATTCCAGTCATTTAATTCTTCATACCAGTCTAAGATTGCTATCAATAGGAACTAATGCTGCATTGACTAAAGCTCGTAAATTCAGACTCATTTCCAACTTTGACTAAGCACATCCAAAGAAAACGCCTCTCAACTTCTCAGAAAGTTGAGAAGGTGGTCCTTAACCCAGAATTCAGCGTATGACGTCATATTGACCATGGCAAATAAAGTACCACTTCTACGTTGGAAAATTGAAATACATTAGATATAGCTGTAACCCTGGCCAAACAGTTTGTGGTTTTGAGAAGGTAAATACATCTGGTTAGATTCTTGCTAGATCAGGAGCTTTTGGTGTTTGGACACCAAACAGAAGACAAACTTCCATGGAGGTGTTCTTGTTTTTTTCCCTTTGAAGCTCAAACACATGGAGGTTGGAAATGATGTAACTTCCCAAGTCGAAAACCACATAGTTTTGGGGCATGCAGCACTGTTTATTGCTGATTACACATAAGACACCATGCAACATGTTCCTCCATAAACATTGGCATATGCTGAAAACAAACATTTTACCTCTCTTTAATGTACCAGCATGATATATATATATATATATCTCCTTAATTTTTTTGTGATCATTTGGGATTTCACTTCAGAGAATTTTAGTACATTAATAATATTCAGTGCCATATTTTTTTTCATCAGTAGTAGTCACTTTTAGTATTGTCATTGTACCTTTTTTTTAGACTCTCAGATGGAAAATAAACTAGAACTAAAACCCAGGATCCTGTTTGGGCCAGTTCTGCAATTCTTTCCAAATGTACAGTGTAAAAAGTCTTTTGTAATGAATGAATTAACTTTTATAATTTTGTTACTGTTTCATGGGTTGTGTTGTGATTCTATTTAAAACTGTGTTCCATAAAGTACCTATAATTTAATGTGTTGTTTACCTTAGAAGATCTCCATAGCAAACTTATGCAATCTGTGAAAGTACCTATGCTAATTAATGCCTCAAGCATGTCTGCATCATGAGCTTGTAAAACAGCCCTAGTCATTTTTCCCACCCTATCTGCCTCATTACATCTCATTACATCTCCTGGGTAAAATCCTGATTCACTAATGGTCTGTGTTTAATAGGATTGACCTCTTGTCCTATGCTATTGTAACCATAATTGTCTCTCTTAGGGAGAGCATATATCGTCTTCTCCCACAAACCACTCCAGAGAATGTGAGTAAGAACTATAGTCATTACACGTTGGATCCCACAACACGTTACCCCAACATCAGTCTGCATCTTCTCCGGCCCAATCAGGTGAGACAGCTGTGTGTGGGGTGGGGCGTTTTATATATCACTGTCAAAATTAAGAAGAAAGAAGTCTCATATTCTATTCTACATCACGTAAAGGTACGGCATCTCATAGACACTGGGGAGACCAGGGAAATCCACATCGACATGGAGAACGTGGTCAACTCTTCGACTCCCAAACTCATGAGGAATGGTGTGCCATTTTTATATTGATATTGTCATGTGTGTCCAAGTTAAGAGGATAGTCTTCACTCTGATTTTTTTGCAACTTCTTTTGCAGTGTTTATTTGGATTTGAATACATCTACATCTATATACACTAACGGAATGTATTTCACAAACAAGCGCCAAAATGGCATTCCTAACAATAATTCAAATCCTCCCACCTATAGGATTTCCAAGTTTCTTTCCATAAGTAAACAAATAATACATTGATTTTCCATGGATACTGGCTTTATTAAATAATTAACGGTTTGATGATGAGAGCTTTTCCCAGAACAATGGCTAATTGAGATGAACTTTTTAACAATTTTTTTCCCCAGAGTCTGTAGCGCGTTCCAGCAAGCTGCTAAACTGGTGTCAGAGGCAGACGGATGGCTATAGAGGGGTCGTCGTATCTGATCTCACTATGTCATGGAAGAGTGGCTTGGCTTTGTGTGCCCTTATCCATCGCTACAGGCCAGACCTCATGTGAGTGCACTGTTCTCCTGAATATAACCCTGTTTCCTGTGAGGGGGAAAAAAAAATCTTTGTGGGCACAAGACTTGTTTTGTAGAATGATATCTACTGTATCATATTCTATGCTAAAATGGGGTTATGGTCTCCACATTTAAGACACGATTCTGAAACGCTTACTGTTGAAAGTCACTACTTTGTTAGTCAAACTAAGTTGTGACATAATCGAAAAGCAGTTAGCAAACCATGCTTAGTGTAATTACAGTGTAATTTTAGTCAAACAGTACTAGATATTTTTCTTAACTTACCAGTATGTATTAGAGAAATGTTGATATTTTCAACAGTGCTGTCTAGGGCTGCAACTAAGGATTATTTTAATAATCAATTAGTTGGCCGATTTATTTCTTTTTCGATTAATCGGATAGGGGGCAAACTTTCAGGTTAGTAAAAAACTATGTTCCATTTGAGACGATATTACCTTTCTAAAATTCATATACCAGACCAGTGGTTCTCAACCTTGTGTGAGTTCTGGATGCCTAGCATATTTCGAACAATCCAAAAGGACCCCCTCACTCCACAACAATTATAGGCTATATATTAAACAGTCATTTCTATACATGTTATTTTATTAATATTTAACATCAAAATTTAATCAAAACATTTTATTGTTGGTATGACATTTTAATTTGTGTCTCTGAATTATTCTTTGCTTATTTTATCCATAAATGCGACACTTGAACTTGTCTACCCCTCATAGGTTTTTGCAAATTATAATTTCAATGGTAAATAAATTTTAAATAAATCCATCAATGAATGATCGTCAGCTCAGCTAATGTGATATTTGCAAATAACCAAATTGATTCATTTTAAAATATATCATTTGAATATGTTTTGATTTTCAGCCATTTGTAAAAGTAGAGTGGCTTCTAATAGCTTTCCATGAACAAATCACCCTTTTAGTCTCTCAGCTGATTGACCCATTATCTCCAAGACATGCATTAGCATTTTCCTGATTGGCCATTAGGCTAAATACCCAGCTTTGTGCTTTTTATGTGAAATAGTTTCAGGGTCCCTTCAGTACCTAAACTATTTGTTTACTATCTACCTTCTTAATATGCATTACAGCGTCGGAATCACACAGCCCTCTTGTAGGCGCTCAGGAGCAGATTGAGATGTGAAGATGTCGCAGATCAATTCTTCACTGTGTGTTTGTGTGTTTAAACTCCACAGCGATTTTGACTCGCTGGACGAGAAGGACGTAGAGAAGAATAACCAGTTGGCTTTTGACGTTGCCGAGAAGGAGTTTGGGATTTCGCCCATTATGACCGGGAAGGAGATGTCTGTTGTAGTGGAGCCTGACAAGCTCTCTATGGTCATGTACCTTAGCCAGTTCTACGAGATGTTCAAGGACACAGTGCCCCCTGGTGGTGAGTAGTGGTGTGCACATGTTCATTCATAATAAACTTTTAAAAATGGTTTGCTTCTTTAGAGCTATATATACATAATAAATTTTTAGATACTTTAACGTTAATAATCTTTATTTTGTACTTTATTGAACCCATTTACTGAACGTAGACAGTTTAAAAAAAAAATCGGATATAAATTTTTTTTTTATTCCATATCGTTGTTGTATTCTCAAGTCGGATCGGTTTCTCAATTCGGATCGATCAAAAGGTGCTGATTCATTTTCTGTAACAGTAGTGCTTACAGTTTTATACATGCATGTTTTTTTTCCTGTAAGTATAATTTCTATAACTAACCCAGGGACATTTAGCAGTTCCTCCAGGATTTAGCGATTTTTGCGATCCCGGAAATGAATGCAAAATCAAGTAAACTCTCTGTAATATTTGGAGGAGGTTGTAAATTATAAAATTACAGCAGGATTTTTGCAGATTTGGGTGTCATGTGACATCATCACAACATGCATTCAGCCAAAGCCCTCTTCGAATTATGTGCGTCGAACATGAGTACAGATGAAAGGTCTCATTTACCAACAAACATCAGTGAAAGAACAATTTTGTGCAATTCAGAAATTTCACCAATTCAAGTAATTTTCACAAAAAACTCTGCAAGTGGCATTTCAAAGTTCGAAAAATGCAGCAGCAAAATAAAGCATTTTTGGCCACGACAATCACATAAAAGCTCAGTGAAATCCTGTATAAGGACTGATTTATGGGGGAAACTCCACGTAAATGGATTAAAATGTGCCTCAATGATGATATGGTGAAGTGTTCTGTGAGAAGATTTTATTTAGTTCGTTACAGTTACATTTATATAGTACTTTTCTAGAAACTCAAAGCGTTTTACATGGTGACATGGGGGGAATCTACTCAACCCCCACTAGTGTGTAGCATCCACCTGGATGATATGACGGCAGCCATAGTGCACCAGAACGCCCACCACACACCAGCTATTAGTGGAGAGATTATGAGATGGGGATTATTGGGGGAATGTCACCAGAACACCGGGGTTATACCCCTACTCTTTTTTACGATAAGTGTCCTGGGATTTTTAATGGCTACAGAGAGTCAGGACCTCATCTGAAAGATGGTGCTGTTACAGTATAGTGTTTCTGTCAATATACAGGGACATTAAGCCCCACACAGACCACAGGGTGAGTGCCCCCTGCTGGACTCACTAATACCACTTCCATCAGAAACCTTAGTTTTCCTCAGGACATTTCTCATCCAGGTACTGGCCATGCTCAACCCTTCTTAGCTTAAGTGGGAAACCAGGCAAGACTTGCAGGGAGATATGGCTCTGGAAATGCGTCTCCAGAGTCAGTTTGTTGTAACAGTTAGAGGTAAATCTGACTTTGAATACTGTGTATTCCAACACAGGGAGGTCTTTAGAACAAAAGAGTTTGCAGTTTATCAGTAATAATGACAACCTGCATTTTTTTGTCTTATTAACTTCAAGAGAAATAGAAAATGGGGGAAAAAAAGGCAAATGATGAAATGAGTGTTTATAGGTGATGGGAAATGGGCTTAAGCATTTTGCAAATGTTCCATAACGTTAAATATAACTTTAAATTGATAAAAAGTATGGCATAGTTTTCTTAGATATAAAAAAAGGTAGTTTTTGCTGTCTTAAAAGACGAAAATAAAATGTCAGGATGTGCGGTTAAGGAAAATAATCAACTTTTCCATGTTAAATCTATCACACTAGCCTACTGTTGATTAGTTACCTATAAACATTGTGTTTTATTCCTTACTCAGCATCATTCTAGATGCTATACAGAGTCCTTGGAATAAAGTACAGCCTTTTGGACACAACTAAATGTTTTCTGGTTATTTCGAGTTCCCTAGAAATGTTTTCAGGTTTTACAATCATGCTCTAAAATGGATTTTATAGTGAAAGCATTGACTCCCAACCTTTAGATTGTTAGTTCACTTGATAGTCAATATTCCCATTAACAATTGCCCCTTGGGGAGGAATAAAATGTAAATGGTTTAATTGCTCTTTTAGAAAGGTTTTGCTTTATGTTTTAGAAAACCACAACCTGAGTCCAGAGGAAAAGGCTGCACTGATCGCCAGCACCAAGTCTCCTATCTCCTTCCTCAGCAAACTGGGTCAGAGCATCAACATCTCGAGGAAACGCAACCCCAAGGTACTGCACTCCTGGACTGCATCGTGGCAGGAAGACCAATGGTAATATTAAAAAGAACTGCGGCTTTTGTAAGCCCTTAATCTTAATCATGGCTGTACTCTTTAGCAGGATAAGAAGGAGAAGGAGCTTGACGGATTGGGGAAGAGGAGAAAGACGAGTCAGGCCGGCCAGTCTGAAGATGTAAGTGTATACCTCTGACCTGACATTAAAAATAAAGCAGATAAATTGATTGTTGTAGCTCAGTTTCTAACGGTTGTTGATCGTGGTTAAGGAGGAACCTCAGCGGCCGTTGCGTGACGAGCGACCATTGGTAACCACGGCTCTAACGGAGCGTAGGCTCGACACCACTGTCACGGCTAACAACAACAAGGTGAAGTCCATGGCCACGCAGCTGCTAGCCAAGTTTGAGGAGAATGCACCGGTACAGTCTACTGAACTCAAAAGACAGGTAGGCCAGAGTCTAGATGATGGTTTGTAAAAGAATGATTTTGTGTGATCATAATGAAGACTTCAGTCATTGATATTGCTATGCTGGATGGTTCTACATTGTATTTGGATCCTGTATTCTTCTTGAATTAAGAGGTGTTTATATGTATATAGGAGTAACCCATTTTTTTTTAGCTGGTGATACTAGATTGGATGTCATAATTATAATAAAGGTTTTGTTCTAGACGTAAATGAATTAAGATTTTGGAAGCACAAAGTACAATTTGATTGCTTCTCTGGATAAATCAATTATAATCAGTTCTTGCTTGTTGGGACTGGTGAGATGTGTATGCTGAGAAGAAGGCTACGAACATGACCTAATTGGTGTCTAGTGAACTGATTTTGTGTCTGTGTGTGTGTGTGTGTCTGATCCACTGTAATGGAGGAGCCAGCAGACATGTGTGGCATTATTGGAGGAGTGCATTCTGTTTATAGCAGGCTGAACCCTCTGTGTTCTTAGCGCCACTGTGGGGGGTTGTGACGCTGTTCAGCTCACCGCTGTTTGTTGACACCAATATCTTCTGGACTGTAGGTTCACAGTGGTGCTCTGAAATTAAAATTCTTGTCTTGGCCATAAACCAACACCAAAAAACAGCGCTGGGATTTTTTTTTTTGAGTGTTACAATTGCCTAAATCATAGTAGTATTAAGAAACTTGAATAAAAATAATGACTGATAAATAATGCTATTAATAGCAGCACAGTTTGAACTGGCTGCTACTGTAGAGTGTGTGTGTGTGTGTGTGAATTGGTGTATTTAGTGGCCTGCTTGCTTCCTGGAATAAATCAAGACTAATAGATGTCTCAGATGTTTGCTGGCGATGCTGGGTTGTACACCTCTTTAACAAGAAAAGAATCATTTATTTTGATTCATTTCTTCCAGCTTACTCTTCTGTGCTCGCATGCATTTCTGAGCAGAGGAAAATAAAAGCATTTCTCCACATTTTCTTTCTCTGTCATTGTGGCTATGTTGCTTCTGTCATCTTTTGTTTGTTTTTCTCTATTTTCTGCTTCTTTTCATGAATTGTGGCGGTGGCTCATTATTGGCTGTGGCCGGTGTTTCCTGGTCCCTAATTTGTCACGCTGCCTGTCATTTTCCACTTCACTGGTTCATAGATTGACTCTATGCCTGATATGGGGCTTGTGCTATCCCCCTCCCTGCCAGCCATCACTCTGAAAGAGCCAGTGCCCTTGGCACCACTTCCAGCATGGAGAAAGGTAAAGAGCATGCATAAGCTCTGCCTTTATGTTCCATGTCTTAAACATGAACTAAACCTGAATGCTACTTATCAACGTCTTAGATCTGTGATGACGCTCTAATCCCCTTGCTTTCTGCAGTTTATTGAGAATCCTATTTAAGGAACACATTTTAATGTGATTTTTTTTATTTATTTTATTTGCTTCAAACATTTGTCTCTTTACACGTTTGCAAACCCTCAGAGGTGAATGCAGTTGCAGGAACAGATGAGTTTATGTAATAAGGAAATGTTGAAATGTCAGGCTCTGCCCAAGACACGGGAGCAGCCTGAGATGTAGGAAAGTGTTCTAGCAAACTGCTATATTCCTCATAGTACACTGTGTGTGTGTATATATGTATGTATGTATATATATATATATATATATATATGTTTTACTATCGTCAACTTAAAATTGAATTATCTACGGATAAACAGTATGAGGTGTTGTCTTTTAAAGTGCACCTATTATGGATTTTCAAATATTTCCATTAATGTAGTGTGTGTAGAGCTGTTTGAGAATGGAAAAACATCTGCAAAGTTTCAAAACTCAAAGCACATGACAAACAGATTTATTGACTCCAAAAAGAAGGAACCGATTCTAAACAGCTGAAATGAGTCATTATTAATTCCAGACTCTACTTCCTGTACTAACCTACGTGGGTTTGTAAAAAAAAAAAAAAAACAACAACAACCCCGCCTCTGGTGTTCATCAGCTGCTCATGAACAGATGGAGCTGAAACTCGTTATTGTTGTGGGCGTTTCCTTTTTGAAACATGCTGACAGCGGTAGACCAATCACAACAGACTGGAACGTCTGACCAATCAGAGCACAGTATGCGCTTTCAAAGGCGGAGTTTAGAATGAATCCTTTAGAACGGCTCATTGAACGAATCGGTTGTGACGCTTGGCGGCGGGGCGGGGCAGGGCGGGGCGGGGGGGGGGGGGGGGGGGCGGAGGGTAATGCTACAATTTAAATTAGGAGCACATTAAAGTGTTTTTTGACCTCGGGTGCATGTGAATCTATTGTATGAGACCTTTAAAATAAAATTAGAAACGTTTCAAAACCATAATAGGTGCACTTTAATGAATAAAAAATGTTAGTGGTGTTAAGTAGGAAAAGATTTAAACACTTTATATAAAAATACAGCTTTGGTGTGGTACTGACCTTCTGCATCACACCGATCTGTTGTTGATTATTTTCTTATAACAGCACACTCCCAAAATCTTATATTTATTAGTTATATTGCCTTCCTATTCATATAACTTTGATTGATTTCAGTGTATATTACTGACTTGTTCATCATCTGGCTGCCAGAGCTGAGAGCTAACTTAATATCAAGGTTGACCTTTTTAATAGAGATCCTATAAAAGGAAAATCCTGGACTGAAACCTAAAGAATTTGTCCGTTTTACAATTGGGAAAATTTACTACATTGATACAATATGCACCATGTTCTCCATAAAGACACTGATGTTGCATGTTTATTCACAAAGCCCAAGAAAAGAATGATCGTCATACGTTCTGTGAGGAGCCCTGTATCTGTTTGCATTAAAGCTCAGTAAAAGCAATAAAGTGTGATGTCATATCCTGTAATCCTTTGTGGCCAAACTGAGCTCAGATTTACAGCTATTACACTGTATGTCCTCAGTGTAATAACCTTATAGAATCATAAAGCCTTTCCACTTGCTGTAGTCAGTGGGGATTTTTTTCTTCCCATTTCTAGTTTGACAGTTAAAAGACATAAAGGTGATATAAACACTTCACTTTCAGATTGTGGGGGTTTAGATTAAGCTTTGCCAGCAGATGTATGAATCATTTGTTAATGATGTGTGTGTGTGTGTGTGTGTGTGTGTGTGTGTGTGTGTGTGTGTTAACCATTCCTCAAGTGTGAAGTCTGACTGACTGGATTTGATCTGGAACCTCTTTTGTTCTTTTCTCTTTTGATCCTGACAGTTTTCATTTTCATTAACCATCAGTGTGTGCACCTATTGTATTTGTATATTCTGCCATTCTTGGGGCACAAAGTACCTGTGTACTTTGACTCAAATATGAACATATTTACGGTTAGTAGTGTGAGATCCGAGAGTGATGTGGCACATTTCGCTCCTCTCCTGTCTCTCCGAAGGCTAGCAGAAGCAGCGATGGCCTGCGGAGCTGCCCTAAGAAAACCATTCTGCTCTGTCCTCCTCCTCAATCATCTTCCCCTCCATCGCTCTCTCCACACACACAGGTGACGCTACGTACCATGTACTCGGCACGACGCTCAGCTCTCTTCCGCATTCCTTCAACTAACCTCTTTTCTCGCCGTCTCGTATTGGAATTCCTTTTTGAATCCCTAACGAGTCTTTGACTAAAGGTTTTTACAGCTTTAATTATTAAGAATTCCAGATTAACACACACAATTCTTTTTTTCATATCACTTAACAAGCTGTGCTGTTTGACCCTAATGCACGCAGTCACGTTTTTCATCTTCCAATCAGGTGTTTAGTAATATTTCTCACACATTTGATAAAGTACAGCCTACACGCTGCATGTTGAATGGTTGAGCAGTGTGTGGATGGAGACCGTTACAGACTTCCAAAGCAAATCTCATTCAGCTTCATAGTAACACTGTTAGAGCGCAGTTCCATGCATGGATTTGCACAGTTCTGAGACGGAGCGATTGTGAGACATACTTCAGTGGACAGGTTATAAGGTGTTAACAAATTGGACTTGATGTTTGTGTCGTCAGAAGAATGTTCACAGACTGGTGATCCATGAAAGTGACAGTGATGACGAAGTCACCCTGGATCATCTGGCACTCTCTTACAGGGTAACCTAGACTAGGGCATGGCTTGTTATATTTTGCGTACCGATTGAAAATTGCTTGCATGTTAGGTTTGGGAGTTAACAGTGTTTTAAGCACTCACATACAAACACGACACACTTTTACTCAGAAAAAAAAAAGGACATTCTTTGTCCAAGGGAACCATAGTTTGGTTCCTTACCAGTAGGAGTAAGGTGATGTGGTGGTCTGATATTGTGAATGGGACCGAGTGATTGATTCACCCTAGTGAAGTCGATGTTTATTTATTTTTTGTCTGAATGCACTGTGGTAATCTGGTAGCTAATACAGGCCAACACAATTGCACTAATACGACCAGGAAGCCACACTCCTACACGGCAAACATACAGAGGTATTCAGCTACGGTCCAGCTTAGGCATGTGCAATATTGGAAAAAAAAGGATATCTCGATATTTTCTGGGATTTTGTCGATAATGAGAAGTAGACGATATTTTGCATCCTTCAAAAACGTGTTTGTAAACATCTTATATTGCTCTAGCTTGCTCTTGGGTCTAAGGTACTCGAAAGTTGTTCGAAACGATCTCTCTCGACCGCTTGAATTGGCACCATGTCTTTTGCGATGTATTTGGTGACGGCTTTTGACATTTCTTGTCATATGTTGCTTTAGTTGTTGTAAGGCACTTTTTTTTTGCGCAACGATACAGCTGACTCCCGAAGCGTTTCATATTCTTTATATTCCGTGTGGTGGTTAGTTTGCACATGGTGAAACTAATTAATTGTTGAGCTGTCTTTTGCACAGTGCTTCATGTCGGAAGTCGTTTAAAGTCTTAGGCAATCTGTCTGTCTATCTGTCTGTCTGTCTGTCTGTCTGTCTGTCTGTCTGTCTGTCTGTCTGTCTGTCTTAGTACAAGCTTTGTTATAGATTATTATTTTCTTTTTACTTCTACATTATCGAGTCAGTACAAAAACATTTTAGATTTCCAACCATTTACTTTTTTTAAAGCAAAGGGTCGTCACACCAAATATTGCTTTTGTTTGTTTCATTTATTACTGTTTACTGCTCTTTATAGTATTTTTTTAAAGTAAACATTTCATTTCATTATCTTTGAAGGCATCTTTGCTCTATAGCATTTCTTTTCAAGACCTTTGCACAGTACTGTAGGCTGCAGATTGCCATCTCTCATCATTTCTGTGCAATTATATCTAGTGATGTGGATTGCAAGACTGGCGGTGTCAGTATTTTGTCTCCTCATGCTGAATGTTCACTCACTTTTAACCTCAGTCATTCCTTTTTAGGAAGCTACGCTATGCTAGCTTAACTTGCACACTGCATTCTAATAGCCTCCGTCACACAGTGAAGGCGTGCGCACTCAATGCGAACGCGCAGTAGTAGTCTATCCCACTAGGCTACATCACACAGTGAATGCTCGGACACTCGACATTTTTTTTTTTTACCGGTATTTGCAAAGTGAGTGACAATGTTATCGACATGTTAGCTTGCACATCGTTAAAACAACAATTAAGATATTATCGTAGACAATACATATCACACACCCCAAGCTATATAAATTCCTAGCGCGTAAAGACCCGGTTAGGCAACTAACATGATTTAAACGGTTGTCTTTTAGTGTGTAACATTTTAATAATTAATTTATGGATGTAAATAAGACGTGGTATAAAGTAGTTATGTATTTATTTTGTACTGGCACTTGACACTACCACACCGCAAAAAAAAGACATCTTAGCAAGTGAAAATATTCTCAGTGTAGTTAAATTTATCTAGTATTTCCTCTGAAGATTACAATAAATAATAAATAAACGGGTTTTAAAGAAGACGACAATTTTAATCATTGTACTGCTTGAAAAGTCTTGTTCTGTTTGGCAGATAATTCTTTTAATTTGAAACATTTCTTTCTGTAACAGACGAAGTATAAAACTTATAGGAATATCAAAATGATAGTAGCTCTATAAGCATAGCTATAGAAATTGGTTTATTTGACGGGTTTCGTTGATCTAAACTGATGTGTAATAATGGCACTTTATTATTTGGTAGTGAACATACGTGCATGTAACAGGTATTCTGACAAATTCCTGAGCAATTAAGGAACACAAATCTGAGCAATTTTACGTGCATGGAAAATCTACCAAATGTAAACAAGATGCTTTTACAAAACATCCTTAAAAGATGTGATATTTCCACAGATGAAACACTCTTAATGTACGTATGATGATTTATGTATGCAAATGCGAATAAGAAAAATGGCATGACTTATGATTAGTTCAGCCTCAGTTTTTAAAGATTTCGTTATTCTGTAAGTGACTGTTTCACAAATCTGATTGCAGAGCATGACCACTAACACCTGATTAGCCTGGAGACTACCTCAGACTGTTTGCTCAACTAGAATCCTGTCTATGTTACTGGGTATAATGTAAATGAGGTGAATTTTCTCTGCCTGCACACACTTGCTTTCTCCACAGGAAAGTGAGCTCAGATGTGTGGAGCCCGCCCATGTCGCTAACGTTCAGGAAAGAGCTGAGATGCTAGCTGCTAAGTTGACAGGGAAGTCCGACAAGCCTGACAAACCCCAGGTAGAGCAATACAATGACGGATTGATAAATTCATTGGCGTTATTTTCGCTCTTCGTTCTGCATGGTCTTGGTTGGTTTTTTGATTCGTCTGAAAGACTCACTCTGACATATTTTATGCAATCTAACCACAGCTGCGTTTGTCCACGCCCAGTCTGGCATGACCAACCAAATACAAGGACAAAATCCTCATCGGACTCAAACCTGACATTTCTAACAGCCTGACATTTTATGGTGAAAATTACACCTATTATCAAGTCCTCTATCAAGGAAATTTCATAGATCCATAAAAAGCCTCCATTATTCACCATGTCAGATGCTTCCCAAGCATCTGATTTTCATGGTTTGAGCTTCGTATGAAGCAAGTGCTTATCCTCATTTCCATCCATTTGAATCTATATGCACTACCGGTTAAAAGTTTGGGGACACTTGACTGAAATGTTTCTCATGATCTTAAAAAGCTTTTGATCTGAAGGTGTGTGATGAAGTGTTTGAAATCGGTGTTGTAGACAAAAATATAATCGTGCCAATATATTCATTTTTTTCATTAGAAAACTAACATTTTATTTACAAAAAAAAAAAAAAATTTTAAACGGATGGTGGTAAGTGTCCAGCATCGGTGTGAACTCCTTTAATGTTGTTTAAAAAGCATCTCTGGGAGATTCCTCAAGAAATCGGATGAGAAAATGGCAAGAATACTTTTCTGGAAATTCTAAGCAAAAATTATTTTTGATTTATTTGGGATTTTTTTAGCACAACATATTTCCCATGGCTCAATTTGTGTTATTCCAGAGTTGTATGACTTTATTATTATTCTAGAAGGGGGGGGGGCTAAAAATAAAGAATGAGTGTGTCTAAATTTTTGACCGGTATAGTGTACATGTTGTGATATGGGACGTACTGTAGTGCCAGCAATGTTTTGTCACTCTGGCTCGTTTAAAGTAACAAGGAAATCCAGGCCACAATCTGAAGTCGGAATGTCTGAACAGCAAAGTCACCGTGTAAACAATGTTCTTGGAATAGTTAAGGTCTCTTCAGAACCATTAAGTTCTAGATTTGATTTGATTTTTCTCGTAATGTTTATGAGAAGTCGCGAGCTGATCCTTTTCAACCCTACTCGAGCCGTATATTTGAAAAATCATATCCGATTGCATCCAAGTTATCGCACGTTCTCCTCCAAAGCACCGACAGCATTCTACATTCTGCTGTCCGCTCTAACTTTTTTTTCCTTATGTCTCTCCCCTTTTTTCCTCTCATCTCCTCTTCCACTGGAGCCAATGAAAAAGCCGTCACGCTTCTTTCTTCAGCAGTGGCTTTTGAGCCGTGGGTTACAGCCGTCCTGCTCCCCTGACCCTCAGCAGGAGGTACAGCATGGCTGCTGTGCATGAACCCCTTGAATCTCTGAAGTAATCTTCTAACCTAACAGTGGCTTTAGATTTCTTTAGATCAGCTTGCTGCAAAGCTACAGCCCACAGTTTACAGTATGTGTTCATGTTGTGACCGCAGCGTGCTTGTGTTCTACAGGAGGCACAGAGTTTGCCATTGTGCTCTGATGATCAAGTGCCTATACACATCCCTAGCATCCAGGAGCGAGCCGAGAGGTTATCCTCTCTGTTCAAAGAAAAGCCTGCTAGACCCAAGGTGACCTCTCCATACTGTGTTTCAAACACCATACTGTGATGCTATCCAGTTAAAATCACTAGATGATCTATCAGTGAGCCACACTGTATTTATCCTGCACTCTGAAGAAGCATGCAGTGAATTAAAGAACAGGCCCCCTTTTTTTCTTCCAACCTGCTTGACTTGTGTTCTTCACTTTTCCCATGTTCCACGGTTATCTAATGCTCCCCCTCCCTCTCTCTGTCCTGTGGAGCTTAAGATAAAGCCCTCGCGCTTTCTTATCGAGCAGTGGCACCGAAAGCAGGAGATGTCCGCTGATCCTCAGCTCACCTCACTCTCCTTGAACCGACAGGTAGCCTGCTGCTCGCGTGGCTGTGGGTTTCTGTCATTAACTCACTCCCACACGAACTGTCACAGCACAATCAGCCTGTGCACTGATATTTTTAACGTACTGACTGCATTGTGAGATTTGTGCGTGTAGTAGACTAACTTGCAGTAACAATACAGATGTCTTTACATATAGGATATATGGAAGTCTGTGTTGGTTTGTGTGTGCTGAAGCCTGCTTTGGTAGCCGAGAGTGAAGAGATGATTTTTCTGCGTTAAAGGCGTGTTCTGTATGTGCGATTGACCACAGTGTGCCTTGTCTCCTCTACACACCTGATCAACCAAACACACCTTTGTTTCTTTTTTATTCATTCTTTTATAACACCTGTATTTCCTTAAGGAGTTGAAATCACGCAGTCCACTTTTTTATTTATTTATTTTTTTAAAATAACATCATTTTAATTTCTGGCTTCAAACTTTCTGCGCTTTCGCATTTTCTTTTCCATTGTTCATCTCTTTCACTTTCTCCTTTATATGTATTCCATTATAGCGTTATGTAAAGATGTATACAGGCGGCGTAAGCTTGTTGGCTGAGCAAATAGCCAATCAGCTTCAGCCTCAGGAAGACTGCTGGAGCCGTCTCGATAAGAGGGAACTGGTAAGAACTCTGGGTGTTGTACTGATGCCGTGTGTATATAGCACCCGGCTTAGCAAATTGTGATGGACTTTTTCCTGTAACATGGATTTTCCCTGTACTAACTGTGTTCTTTCTGCAGTTCTGGTGACACGTTTCAGAAATCCCACCTTTCACTTCTTTTATTTCTTCTCTCCACTTTTTACCATTACAAAGTGTTTATTTTAATATGTTTTTGAAATAAATACCTAACCGTAGACTGTTCTTCAATTCTGTCAGCTTGTTCTGTTTAATGTTCACTGCTGAGCTAAGGTTCTGATCTGCCATCATCTTTGCCATAGATCTATGACTGTAATGTGTATGTGTTTCCTAAAGGGTTCCTTGCGGAAGGAGTTTCCTCAGAACATTGGAGGCAGCGACGTGTGTTTCTTCTGCCGGAAGCGTGTGTATGTGATGGAGCGACTGAGTGCGGAGGGCAAGTTCTTTCACCGCAGCTGCTTTAAGTGCGACTATTGCGGCACCACGCTGAGACTGTCGTCCTACGCCTTTGATGTGGAGGATGGTACGCCATCACGACTTATATAATCCAGATTCATATGCAAACATCACCTGGCTAGTATGCATAGGCCTGTACAAACCTCTGTGTGTGTCCATTACGATGAAAGACGTGATGTTACATATAGCACCAAATAAGGAAGCAAACACTTGCATGCTATTATACAAATATAATCAAGTGTTTGGGGGTTTTTAATTTTTTAAACAACAACACATATCAAAGTGTGTTATTTCTCAAATACCAGATTAAGTTGCCAACTATTACACAATTAAATTTAATAGTGAACAACACAGCATATTTTTACCCATTTAACGCTACATTTGATGTTGTGGAACGTCAATGAATATTTGGATTGCATCAGAGTATTTGGGTGGGGGGTGGCTACTTTTAAAGGGTCTGTTTGTGATTTTTAAAGCTTAAGTCTTTTGGTGATTTTTGTTGTTTATGAGGCAAATTGCAAGTGCAACAACAACATTGACGAGCCTTCTTCCCTTCGGCACCTAACCTCCACCATCTGCTGAAACTATATGTGAGCAGCAGGGCTGTACATGGCTGTGGGCAGAGCTAATTTCTAGGCTCGAAAAAAGGAAAACTTAGGCCTGAAATGAGTAATCTCCATGTCCATATGGTAGATCACAGATCATAGAGCTATCGAAAAATATGTGATTCTTAGAGACCTTGGAATACTTTTAAAAATTGCAAACTTACATTTTCAGGCTCCCAGTTAGTCATTTTCTCACTTACTCAGTCTGTTCACTTTTTGACCATGTGGCATCATAAGATTTCCTTTGTCTTCAAACACAGTGGTGTATTGTTGACTAGGACAGAGTGCTGCTTTTTCTGCATTGACCCCTCCTTCAGAAAACACTGTTTAGAGACTTCCCACATGGCATAGAGAAAGGATCATGTAGACAATATCATAACTGTACAAGACATTGCACTCCAATGGAAGTTCTGTTTTTGGGAATTTTGCTTAACATGTTATACATGCACTGAATCTGTGTGTGTGTGTGTGTGTGTTGTAGGGAAGTTTTACTGTAAGCCACATTACTGTTACCGGTTGTCTGGGCAGGCTCAGAGGAAGAGACCCGCTCCTCCTGCTGCTCCTCTTCAGCCGAAGGTAGAGATCGATACCATTTCAATGTTTTGAGATATATATTTACAAGTGTATGGATGCATTATAATGTATTCCTGAACAATTCTTTACTATTAATTTTTATTTTTTTTACCATGGTTCATTTTCCTGAAATGGGTGATACATTTGTTAACGCACCACAAAAGTATCCCCCCCCAAGCATTTTTCATTTCACTTTCTCACTATGACAGTGCTGCGTCCATGTTCAGTTTGTGATGTCACGCAGCAAACTCAAACAGCTTGAATCCATCACATTTGATGTACAAATTATTAGAGGATGTCAATGAGGTAACAGGATGAAAACCTTTATCTGCAGATCTGCAGATAAGTTTGCTTGTGTTGACGCTAAACAAAATGGTTTTGACATGATTGGATCCAGTTAAATAAATGGCTGAGAATGACTATATAAAATCAAGACTCCGATACTGCAACTCCACGTCTACTTACAACAAATGTTAGCTGGTTTACTAGCAGTTGAGTTATTAGGGATGGCATAACCGATTATGTGACAAGACAATTTTAGTGAGAGGTCTGGGAATGGAACAGAGCTGGTGAATAATTATGTTTCACTTCAATTCATTTATTCATAGCAACTGTTTAACAGTATGCAAATGAGGGTCAAGCATGCAACGGAGGGCCAAGCATGCAACGGCTTCATGAAGAGGAAGGTGTTTCATTTGCCATAACCACTGATTTATCACTGAAAGCATTGAGGCATGAGGTGGGGATTATATCTCGAATGGAACACTAGTCCATACACTCATTCATACCTAGGGGCAATTTAGAATAGTCAGTACACACCAACTGGCATGCTTTTGGTTTCTTTAAATCTGATAACCAGGAGGAAACTTACACGAATGTGAAACTCCACACAGAGGGTACCCTGAGTTCAGTATTGAACCAGGGACCTGTAACTGTGAGGAAGCAACACTGGGGCAGTGGTGGCTTAGCAGTTAAGGTTCTGGATTACTGATCGGAAGGTCAGGGATTCAAGCCCCAGGACTGCCAAGCTGCCACTGTTGTGCCCTTGAGCAAGGCCCTTAACCCTCTCTGCTCTAGGGGTGCTGTATCATGGCTGACCCTGCGCTCTTACCCCAGCTTCCTGACAGTCTGGGGTATGCGAAGAATACAATTTCACTGTGCTCTACTGTATATGTGACCAATAAAGACTTATCAATATCCACCGAGTCACCCTGTCACTCTTGATGGCAAACTCAATTTCCATTAAC
>JAFFST010049968.1:216892-228736 GCA_022414735.1 Noturus placidus
TATATATATATATATAATTTCATTCCATAATAGGTTGTTAGATGTTAAAAAGAGGTCAGTTAATCTCAGTCACTTAGGTACAGTGTAGTAACTTGTTTAGACTACTGCTTTCAAATATCTTTAGGCTTGAAAATTGAAAATTAAACAAGTTCATCATGTTCATTGTGTGAGATTCAGATCATGCTGCACCAAATCATGCGTGTTCACCAGCACATTTACATTCTTACGGTTTACTTTTTTTTAAATAGATATTTTCTTCATAATTGTTATTATTTATGTCATTTTATACATTTGTAGTTAAGGGGCAGCTATATATCATTTATATTCCTATTACTGGCCTCATAGAGCAGACATGTCATGCTTTTATTCCTCATACACCATACATCTTTAAAAAAAAATAATAATAATTTAAGTTCAGCCACTGATACATTAATCATGAAACATTGCTTTGTAGGATGGGAAAAAGGCAAGGTAGCTGATATCTTGTATTTATCAAATATGTAATATATTTCATAATATCCTTAATATATTCTATTAAATGGTATAGGATAATAAATCACATACAATACAATTTGAAACACTGAGCTTGTGTTTGTCTTTTTCTATTAAATGGAATCTTTAGATAAATGTTTTCAACATTTAAAGATGATGCTAAGTTAAACAAATCAGGATGAACGTAATAACAAGTCTACCAATTATATATGAACAAAAATTGTCCTTAAATTTATTACTCAAATATCTAGTATTCCGGAGTCTTTACTTCCAGGGTAGACATGAGCTGTTCTAGATTTGTCTCACAATGTCTTGAAGAAAAATCTAGAGCTAAGCCAGTCCTGTATATGAAAACTGGAGATTGTTGTACACAGAATCTTCATCTAGTGTCCCCAATCCCTCCTATGTCTTATGTCCAAAATTAAACGGTATCACTCCCTACGATCTTGAGCCAAATCTCCCTGCAGTTCTCACCTGCTGTCCCACTGAAGCTAAGCAGGGTTGAGCCTGTCCAGTACCTGGATGGGAGACCTCCCGGGGAAAGCTAAGTTTGCTGCTGGAAGTGGTATCAATGAGACCAGTGGGGTGGTCTGTGTGGGGCCTAATGTCTCAGTATAGTCACACTATACTGTAAAAACAGCACCGTCTTTTGGATGATATATTAAACTGAGGTCCTGAGTCTCTGTGATCATTAAAAATCCCCATTGGCTCTTCTCTATCATGGCCCTCTAATAATCCCCATCTCTGAATTGGTTACATCACACTCCTCTCCACTAATAGCTGGTGTGTGGTTGGTGTTGTAGTGCACTATGGCTGCTGTCACATCATCCAGGTGGATGCTACACACTGGTAGTGGTTGAGGAGATTCCCAACAACCCCTCCCCCCAAACCATGTAAAGCGCTTTGAGTGTCTAGAAAAGTGCAATATAAATGTAAATAACTAACTAACGTCCTCTCCTACAGCTCCCGAGCTGAATGGTGTGGCTGAGCCCAGTGTGGCAAAACGTCTTAAAGGAACTCCTGAGCGCATTGAGCTGGAGAACTACCGACTGTCCATGCAGAGAGAGGAAGAGCTAGAGGAGGTACCTGAAGAGACGCTGGCCGAGCACAACCTCAGCAGCGTGTTGGATAAAGGCACGGATGTGGACGAGGGCTCCAGGTGAGTGCTGAAGGCTTCACTTTTTTTAACAGCTTCCGGAAGCTAGTGAACAGCTTTCGCACAAAATAGGCGTTTATTCTGGGTTTTTTTTCTTTGGTATAAAATAGGCCTAGTTTCCATTTAAAATTACCAGGATGACTAAACACATGATGTATTTTTACTTTTATTTAAATTTGTAGCAGAAGCAAATATGCCAGGTATTACAATTAGCAGTCTACTGATTACATGCACTCCTCTCTCTCTCTCTGCAGTAGCTCTGAGTCTGACATGGAGGAAGAGGGTGAGGAGCTGGAGCCACCGGCGTCCTCTGACCTTGGTGGAGTGCCGTGGAAGGAGGCTGTAGAGCTCCACGCGAAACTGAAGGCTGCCAGCGATGCTGGCGCTAGCAGGAAGGATGGAGAAATGGAGGAAGAGGATGAAGATGATGAGGAGGAGGATGAAGAAGAGGAGGAAGAGGAAGAATCAAGCGAGGGTAATTTCACATGGATTATATATTTATATAATTATATATTATATATCAGTTTGTATATGTCTAGAACAGTATACTGGTTGTATGAACAAATACTAGCTGTTCATTTCAAGCCCAAATAAAAGCTGTAAAAATATGCAAGTGGCATGACTGAGGAAAAATCAAAGACATGGTGAGATTGTGTTTGTGTGTTAAATCTTCTCCCATTTCTCTGTTCATTTCATATTCCCTTTCTATGTATGTCCTTGTCATTACCATAGTTAAGCTAATATTATTAATGTATATTATTATAGCTTTTGATCTGTAGGTGTGTGATTAAATGTTTGCAATCGGTGTTGTAGACAAAAATAATAATCATGCCAACATATTCATTTCTTTTATTAGAAAACTAACATTTTATTTACAAAAAAAACTTTTTTTTTATTTTTTAAATGGATGACTTGGAGTGAAATATTCTAAAAAGCAGCATAGGTGTGTCCCGCACAGGTGGGGAACTCCTTTAATACTGTTTAAAAAGCGTCTCAGGTTTTTCAGGAGATTCCTCTAGAGATTGTGTGAGAAAATGACAAGAATGCATTTCTAGAAATTCTAGGAAAAAATCGGGTCTACTTTGAAGATGCTAAAATATTAAATTATTTTCATTTATTTTGGATTTTTTATCACAACATAATTCCCATAGTTCCATTTGTGTTATTCCAGAGTTTTGATGACTTTATTATTATTATTCTAAAATGTGGGAGAAAAAAATCAAACTAAAGAATGAGTGTGTCTAAATTTTGACCAGTAGTATATGTGTGGTGCAGGTAAATAATTTGTTTTGGCAGTAATCAGGATAATTCATGCATCTGTGGTGGTCTGGGAAAAGTTGTCGGATGTTGCTGTGGCTATATTCCTGTAAAAAGGCCATTTTAAAAAAGCATAAATATACTTGACCAAATAACATGGAACTATTTCTGTTTAGGCTACTTTATAACCATGCTTTGGCTGTTTGTCTGCAGAGATCATTTCAAAACAGTCAATCTGCCTAAAGATGTCGAAAACCCTGCTAGCTAAGTGTGATGTTTTCATGCAGTCTTTGTTTAAGCTGTTGGATAGTTAAATGATGTAATCAGATATAATCAACTCGGCTTATAATCAGATACCGGCTGTCAAAATGTGATGCAATGATGTCAGGCGAGGAGGCCTGGGGTGCAATCGGCGTTCCTGTTCATTCCAAAGGTGTTCAGTACGGTTGAGGTCAGGGCTCTGTGCAGGCCACTCGAGTTCTTCCACTCCAACTTTGGCAACCCGTATCTTCATGGAGCTCGCTTTGTGCATGGTTAGACATCCACAAACCAAACCAACATTTGACCATGTGAAGGGCTTTCCCAGACCACCACACATATCACAGCTCAATTTATGCCATTATCTGTTCAAACACTAAATATTATATCTGCAGTGTCTCTCATAGATGCAGCCTACATGCTTTCTACAGCTCTATCCGTTCATTGAGAACCACCCGACTGATTTCTGGAAATTTCCGAAAGTGTTCAGTTTATTGACAGTTTTGGTATTTAGTTCAGCAAATATAATCAAGTTGCCATGAAAGGGAAAGTTAAGGGTCTTATCATACTGTCTGTCACCCTGTACTGTGGAAACACCACTTACCCCTCTCTCCTTTTAATCCTCTGTGTCTGTGTTTGTGTGGGCGAATGTTTTGTTACCCTCTCCATGTATGTTTGACTCATCTGTCTATCCTACCACTATGTGTGTGTGATTGTATGTATGTTGGGGTAACTGTGTGGGCTGGCAGAGGGGGAGTATTGCCCTTGGGAAAGGGAGCTCCAGTCAGCTCTATGGCTGGAGAATCTGAAAGATGAAGAGGATACAGGTACATTTAAAGGTATATCTGCCTGTGGATGCGTTTGAACGATCACACACACACACACACACACACACACACACACACACACACACACACACACACCGGTAACAAATCACTGGCTGGAGAAAACCCACCTTGTGACCTGCCTTTGTCCGTTCATCATTTGTAGTTTTCATATGAAGTCTCAATAAAATTTGAGTGGGTGTGTTCTAATTTGTTTGATCTGTCCAAATATTAGTCTGCATACTGCAAGGCTCCAGACTAACTTTTTTCAGAAACTTCTTTGTTGAAAAACTGCCATAAAACCATCAGCTACAGTGCCCTCCACTAATATTGGCACCCTTGTTAAATTTGAGCATTGAAGGCTGTGAAAAATTGTCTTATGTCAACTGCATTCATGTATTATTCATTATAAATTATATAAATTGTTAATCACTATAAATCATTTGGGCAGTTCATCAAGAAAAGGAAAAAGAAAGGCGAGTCGCCTGCACAGAGCCCTGACCTCATATACAGTATATATACAGTATCTCTCTCTCTCTCTCTCTCTCTCTCTCTCTCTCTCTCTATATATATATATATATATATATATATATATATATATATATAATAGACCTTCACTAGGACCAAATAAACCTTACTAGTTTTAGTTTAATATTCCTAGCTTAGAAGTACCCACTTTTTAATTATGTTTATGCATGCAGCATTATCCACCAATACCATTATATTATATTATGCTCAAAACAATCCAAAACATTTTGACATTATCCCGTACAGTTTTTTTTTTATCGTCCCCTAGTTTAATCTGGAGCCTTGGCCACTAATGCATGCATGTACTGTACTATTCCTGAAGCTGTATTATATACAAACTGTTCTCTAAAATCTCCTGTTCCTTTTCTCTCTCTCTCTTCGTTGTTTCCATCTGTCCCTCCGTCCCGACCCTGCTTTTGTTACTACTTATGTTGATCTTCACACGGTGTCCTCTGTGACTTTCTCCTCCTCCTCTTTTTCGTTATCACACTTCCCACATCAAATTTAAAACCATGACACTCAACAGCAAGAAGCCTGCGAATTCAACAAACCCTGCAACCGGTGGACCTCGTGCTCCCCGGGACGGAAGGAGAAAAGGAGGAGTGCTCAGATTCGGGCTCTCTTCCTTCACTCCTCATGCAGAACACCCAGCCTGTCTCCTGCACAGGTAACCCAGTCTGGAGGAGTGCCTGGCTGCTGGGAATCGCACGGGGCCATAATAGTGTTTTTACATGTGTGTGTTTGAGAAACAATGTGGCATTTGCTGTCTTTCATGCCATCCACATCGCTTCATATTCCTTTTTTCTGAGCAATGGTGTTTTGTATACATATTACTACTTGTTTTTTCAGATTTTTTTGTTCTCATTATGTGGATGTTGTCGTTTTGTTGATTAAGGTTTGTATCCAACATCCTCCCTGAACACTCCAGTTGATGATGTTCATTATGGTGCATCCAGAATAGGCACCATTTTCCTCATCGCTCCGTTCTTTTGTTGTGTTGTTCATATGTTGTGTTTATTCATGTACCTTTTTTTTTTTTATTTCATTGTTTTAGTCCCCACCCACAAATCATTGCGGCACGAGGCTGTCAGAGCCTGGCTGGACTCAATGTCTGGAGGTAGTGCCAAAACCAAAGCTGCAGCTCTCGCTATATACCTCTCTATATGTATACACACGCAGCTGAGCACAGCATGTGACACAGATGTATTCACAACCAGGCGGATACACTGGCTGCATGATGAAGCTGTCATTTCACTGTGCATGCAGAAACCATTTGACAGTTTTTTTTAACCAGGAAACTTGCTGTCCAATATCTATCCTCTGCTGCTTACTGACCTAAATATTAACTTTATTAACTATTACAGTGGGGTTTTTGAGTCAGCACAGAGTTTAAAAAAAAAAAGAATTTGGTGGACTTTAAAGGTCTTCATTTTCTTATAATAAATACAGTTAATCAAAGCCATAGAAGTCAGTATTTGGACTGGTTGTATGGCATTTTCTGGATGCTATCATTCTCATATTGTTAACCACATGTGTTGAAATCAAAAATGGTTCGATAGCTTTAATTTCCAAGACAGACATTAAGATATATGTACGGTCTAAAATCAATGTGACCACTTAAGTCTGGTCTGTGGAAGGGGCGCGTCTTTGTTTTTCCTTTTTCTCCCTAGCTGCTGAAACCGAGTCTTATCCATTTCCCCATATGTGTAAATGGATATCAGCGTGTGCAAAAGCTAAGCATTAATCACTATGGCATGGGTAACATTATACAGAACGTAATTATTTGTTAAAAATTTTTTTTACATACATTTTATTTAAATGTTGTGCATGCCTAACACTTTTATCATTTCCATTACATTTCCATTACCACCTACAGTATATAAAGGTTACATCTGTGGGTCATCCTGACAGACTTTTGAGCTGGTGGCTGTTTTAAACTTGTCTAACTCATAAACACATAACCTCACACCTCTGTGTCTTTTTTTCCCCCTCTGACTCAGAGCCCTGTGTAGATGATGAAGAAGAACCTGTGGCTGAAGCAGGAAGCCCAGATATTGAGCCTGGCACTGAGCTGGATGAAGGTTCGTCACGCTAATGATGGATTGCATCAGTGTTTGCTATGCCTATGTGTTATATAATGCGAGTACATTGAGAGTGACAGCGCTTATATGTTTTCTGTGCCACAGAGGACATCCCTTCAGATGCAGAAGCTGAAGCTTGCTCTCAGCATGTTGAAGATCTCGAGCCTCTTCCAGTAGACACTGGGAAGCCGGAGAGCTTACAGCAAGTTTCCAGAATCGGTACGCTTTGATGTAAACTTGGAACAGTATGCCATTTTGTTTGATTGTAGAGCATTAATATTAATATGTATATCCTTTATGATGAACTTCTGAGGAAAAAGACCCAGATCTCTCTTTTCTTTATTCTCTCAGAGCATAAAGAACGGGTGTCTGTTAGTCCAAAGGAAATCATTGTAGATGTTATTCTCAGTCCGATCCCAAAGCCAAGTACACCTGCTGAAGAGGTACCGTTATTCGGCTATGTTTTTTTCTTCATCTTTGACCTCGTTATCAATGCTGCCCCATGTTTTAATTGGTTTATCTACATTTCTACCTTCAGATCAAAGAAACACTGACTCCGGTGCTGATTAAGTCTCCAGGCACACGCTTTTTTTCTGAGCCCTTTTTGCCTAATGATGTCAAAAGAGAGGTCCCACCATCACCTCATGTTAAGACACCAAATAATCCTGTTGCGTTAGTATCTCCTATCCGCTTCCAGCCAGCTCACCTTCCAGATACAGTCATCCCCAAATCTCCTGTCCCGGTTGAGTCTTGTGCCTGCTCACCTTCAGCCAACCCCTTATCCCCAATCTGTGCTCAGTCCCTAATATGCCAGGAGCTCTCCTCACCCCTCTCTTCAGGCTCTCCTGTGAGGACTCAACCAGTTCCTGCTGTAACTTCCTATCCTCTGACAAAACCTGCCTCAGAGAGGATAACTATAGAATCTTTAAATACAAAGGATGTGACAGTGGAAACACCAGTCAAGAAGACTGACATCATTGAAGAGTTCTGGATGAAGAGTGCTGAGATTAGGAGGAGTTTAGGGCTCACCCCACTGGATAGGAGCAAAGCTGTAGAGCAGAGCATTATTAAAACCCCTACCACAGATCCTGTGTTGTCTAAACCCCAGATCTCAGAAGCCATATCGGAGAAGCCAGCGTTCACAGGCCGCACGGTCATCCACAGACTCAATATTACTGTTGAGGGTCAGGTAATCTCTCCTGTAGAACCCAAGAGTAGTAGCTCAGAGAGGAGGGATCTGAGCAGTAGCTCGGGTCTGGGTTTGAACGATAGCTACACGACTAGTCAAACGCCTACCTGTGACAGCATTAACAACTCTGACTCCACCATGCTCACGCCTCCTTCCAGTCCTCCACCACCTCCACCAAATGAGGAGCCAGCAACTCTTACAAAGAAGAAGCCTCAAGTGTCTTGGGAGAAGCTATCTACACCCAGTGAGGAACCTGAAGTGGAGAAGGCACCCGCCAAAGTTAAAACGCCAACTAGTCCACATCAGGACAAATTTGTGAATGTTCCAGTAGCTGCTCCCAGAACTAACCCCCCAGTGGTGATGAGGATAAAAGAACCTAATAAACCACGCCGAGAAGAAGCGAGGAAGTCTTTTGCGGAGTGCGTAGACGAGATTCCATTTGCTGATGATGTGGAGGACACGTATGATGATCGTACCCCTGACACAAGCATGCAGGATAAATTTTACACCCCACCCACCAGCAGAGTGAACAAGCCTCCCCTCCACCTCGCTTTGGCTATGGAGAATGGGAAACCCAACATCCATGGAGGTCTTGTGTCCAGATCAGTGAAAGGTCCTCAGCACTTTTCTCTTGAAGCCAAGGAGATTGCTGAAGAGAGGATGAGGGAGAGGGAGAAGTCTGTGAAAAGTCAAGCTCTTAAAGATGCCATGTCCAAGCAGATTAATAAAATGAAAGAGGCTGAGTCAAGTAAGGGCGCTGTGGCCAAAGTAGCCTGGAACGTTTCGGATGTAGCTGTTAAAAACAAGAAGCGCACAAGTTCTCCAAAGTCTTCAGCTGTGAAGGCCCTGGAGAGTAAAAAACAAGCAGAGGTGCTTCCTGACCGATTCTTTACCTCACCTTTAAATAAGAGTGTGGACAGTTCTGTCACCTCATCTGAGAGTTCCACAGGAGGCAAGAGTAAAAAACGTAGCTCCCTTTTCTCTCCACGTAAGAACAAGAAAGAGAAGAAGGCAAAAAATGAAAGCAGACACTCTGGTACTGAAGAGACCCCACCTAAACACAAGTCCTTGTGGAAAGCTGTATTTTCTGGCTACAAGAAAGACAAGAAGAAGAAAGATGACAAGTCCTGTCCGAGCACACCCTCTAGCTCCACAACAGTAGACTCAGGAAAGAAGAAAGGATCGCCTGTGGCAAGGTCCTCAGGTGAGGGGTTTAGAAGTTTTATCGGTTTCTGTTTGGGATTACACGAAAACTTCAACAACTCATGTTTTTTTTAATGGTGTAAATGCAATTCCTTTTCTTCTTCTGTTAGATTTGCAGTTGAGAAGAAACCTCAGCTTTTCAGAGGACTCCGATCTGTCCTGTGATGATGTTCTGGAAAGATCTTCTCAGAAGTCCAAGGCGGATGTAAGTCAATGTAACTTTTATGGAGATTTTCGCTTTTCTCGCATCGATTCGGTATTTTGCCTTTCATGGAAACAAACATTTGAACAAACATGCAAGGAAGTAGAAAGGGGAACAAAGTGATGCATAAAGCAAAAAAAGGGAGGGAAACGAAAGGAGCAAGGCAAAGACAAACGAGAAAGTGGACAAAAGAAGGATCAAAGAGATGTCAATAGTGAAAATGGAGAAAGATATGGCACGAGATACTGTAAAGAAGAGAAGGTATTTCTATAGGAAGCAGTCACTGTAGTTGAATCTAGTGGATTTCTGACACTCTTGATTGGAACAAAATTAGGATGACTGGGACAGGGAGTATACATTTTTTTCTCAACGAATGGTTTCATGTCAAATTTCAAATTTAATAATCTGTTTTTAATGGCATTCACTATTAGAAATCCATTACCTTCAATACGAATGTGATTGGCGAGCAGCTCAGGACCAGATGCAGTAATTTTCTGTAGCATTTATGAGGATATGCTAAATTATTAAGGCTTTAATGAATAAGATTTAGAGCGAAGAGTCATTATTTTGTTTTTATTGTACACAAAAATCTATCAAGCACCACAATCTGCACACTTTGGTGTAAGAATGATAAACGAAAATCTGAAGTGTTCCACAGGCCCACTTGGTTTCTATTGGCTTGCAAGTTCAAGCATCATGGTCAAAGTTCACCTAGGTCAGTGGTCACCAACCCTGTTCCTTGGGATCTACCTTCCTGCAGGTTTCATCTCCAACTAAAATCTAACACACCTGTTTTAGTTGATCATGAACTTCAACGTGGTAGGCATGATTATAGTAGGAGCTACAGTTTTCAGGAAGGTAGATCTCTAGGAAGAGGGTTGGTGACCACTGACTTGGATCAAGTCAACAGTGTGAAAGAAACTGTACCATAAACAAATGGTGGTCTTTCACGTACCCCGTTTTCAGCTTTCTCACGAATAAAAATGTCAAAAATTGCAGATGCTATGTCCTGAGTGTATATGCTGGCACCTCTTCTTAAGAATATTCCCCCAGTTTGTGTACATTTACATTCATCCTAATGACAGTATAGCATGGGGTAAATGTTTTTGTGTCTGTGTGTGTTGCCATTGTTTAAATTTTAATTCAACATTAACCCGTTCATTCACACCATTTGTTTTTGTGTTTTTTCATTGTTCGTGTTTTATATTTTTATCCCCCCTACAAGTCTGTTTATGTTCCTCATGCATTGGCGTTCAAGAGATCATATGCCACGAAGGTAGTGTGTTCATTCACATCGGTCCACCCACTCTGAGCATGCTTCAGTCTGTTACTCAACTCTTGTCTACTGTGATCCACATTTCTCTGTTACTAACAGTCTTCTTTATAAGCATGAATAGCTGGTGCCTTTTCACTGCTGGAGGATGCAACTACATCTGTGTTCACCTGATTTTCCCAAAAGGCTTTCAGCTGATCTACATTCTGCACTGTACTTTTCACTGGTTCATATTCTCTCCATGGCTGAGTATGGAACGCTGAATCCAATCCATGCCACCACATCACCTCTCTCCAGACTTGTCTCCTGTTTTCTACTTCTCTGATTATCTGCTTAATCTATGCTTTATAAATCTGGGAATAAATGCATATTTCACAATTAAAAAAAAAATCTTAATGCAAAAATATATATATATATATATATATATATATGTGTGTGTGTGTGTGTGTGTGTGTGTCCAGTGCCTTGCGAAAGTATTCGGCCCCCTTGAACTGTTCGACCCTTTGCCACATTTCAGGCTTCAAACATAAAGATATAAAACTGTAATTTTTTGTGAAGAATCAACAACAAGTGGGACACAATCATGAAGTAGAACAAAATTTATTGGATATTTCAAACTTTTTCAACAAATAAAAAACTGAAAAATTGGGCGTGCAAAATTATTCAGCCCCCTAAAGTTAATACTTTGTAGCACCACCTTTTGCTGCGATTACAGCTGTAAGTCGCTTGGGGTATGTCTCTATCAGATATACACATCGAGAGACTGAAATTTTTGCCCATTCCTCCTTGCAAAACAGCTCGAGCTCAGTGACGTTCGATGGAGAGCGTTTGTGAACAGCAGTTTTCAGTTCTTTCCACAGATTCTTGATTGGATTCAGGTCTGGACTTTGACTTGGCCATTCTAACACCTGGATATGTTTATTTGTGAACCATTCCATTGTAGATTTTGCTTTAGGTTTTGGATCATTGTCCTGTTGGAAGACAAATGTCTGTACCAGTCTCAGGTCTTTTGCAGACTCCATCAGTTTTTCTTCCAGAATGGTCCTGTATTTGGCTCCATCCATCTTCCCATCAATTTTAGCCATCTTCCCTGTCCCTGCTGAAGAAAAGCAGGCCCAAACCATGATGCTACCACCACCATGTTTGACAGTGGGGATGGTGTGTTCAGGGTGATGAGCTGTGTTGCTTTTACGCCAAACATAACGTTTTGCATTGTTGCCAAAAAGATTGAGCACCTTCTTCCAATTTGTTTGGTGTGTCTCCCAGGTGGCCTGTGGCAAACTTTAAACGACACTTTTTATGGATATCTTTGAGAAATGCGGCTGTGGCTCAGTCGGTAGAGCGGGTTGTCCACTAATCCACGAATCGTGGGGTTGGCGGA
>JAFFST010049968.1:232009-248825 GCA_022414735.1 Noturus placidus
GTTATCAGGTGGACAACCACAGTTATAGTAAGGGGGGCAATCACTTTTTCACACAGGGCCATGATGGTTTGGATTTTTTCTCACCTTTAATAATAAACACCTTCATTTACAAATTGCATTTTGTGTTTACTTGTGTTGTCCTTGACTATTGTTTAAATTGGTTTGATGTTCCGAAACACTTAAGTGTGACAAACATGCAAAGGAACAGGAAATGAGGAAGGGGGCAAACACTTTTTCACACCACTGTATATATACACACATTCATATATATGTGTGTATGAATGTGTGTGTATATATATGTATGTGTGTGTGTGTGTGTATATATATATTAAAAAGAAAAAAATATATATGCATATTGTTTTTTTTCTTTTTTCATTATTATTATTATTTATATGTATGTGTATATATCATACATATATGTATACGTATATATCATCTGTCAAATATTTCTACTGTGTGCATTTTTTATACAGTGTTGTTACAGCGTTAACCAAGGCATAAAGAACAAGAAATGGGGATCGAACAATCTTTATCAATTTTATTAAGAAAAGTTTTGGCTGTGACCAGCAGGGTTCTCTCTTCAAATCACTAAAAAGTGTGATTCGAGATGTTATTCTAACTATAATTATAATTGGAATGCAGTAACTCTTAACTATAGTGAGTCCCTCCTGGATTTTGTGAGTTTGCGATCGCAGGAATGAACCCAAAATCAAGCAAACTCCACAACACAGATTTTCCGCATGTTTGTCCAAGATGTGTCATGTGACATCATCGCAACGTGCATTCAGCCAAAACCCTCATCGATTCATGTGCATTGAACATGAGTTCAGCTAAAAGGTCTCATTTGCCAACAAACATCACTGCGAAAGACCATGCGGAACAATTTCGTGCAATTGGAATTTCTCGAATTCAAAACGTTTTCTGCAAAAAAAAAAATTTAAAAGCACAAAAGATTTTTGGTGCTATATTGTAACAGCCCTGAGGTGTATTGCACCACAATGAAGAGCGTTAGTTTAAAACCTCCACACAAAATGAAAACGTTGGTTTGGCTAAAGTCAGTAAGAAGAAGTATAATTTATTTAATTGTCCGTCGAGTAACTATGAATATTAAAAAAAAAAAACTAATACCCCGGACACAAAATCTCCTAATTAAACACCATTCTACATATGACAATCATCAGTCATGATTTCAGAATTGTGACAGGCCTGATAGAAATGTTTGTAAGCTGAGCTCCAGGAAGCCAAGGGTTTGTGTGTTCACCTCTTCAGTCCATACAGATGCAGAGCACAGTGTGGACGAAAGTGTGTTTAGAACTCATTGTGGCTTTATCCATATTTTTATATGTTCTTCACATACAACTCATGTTTAAAGAAGCACATGACAAGGGACTATCAAGGATTTAAAAATCGCTGGGACAGATTGATTCGGTTCTGGATGTTTTAATTTTTAGGGTTGTAAATAATGTTGGTTCACGAGATCTATGTGAATAGATTAATGTTTATAATTGCAGACATGAGTAACGCTTAAATGAAACTGTACACACTGAGAGATTTACAGTAGATCAACAACTTTAGTTGTGGTCGGTGAACAATACTTTGTCCTTGCTGATCATTTTGCTCTTGTTTCATCCCCTCCCTCTCTGTCTATCACATAACTGAAGATACTGCTTTTTAACTGAATCTCTGAAGATGCTCCTTAACCTCTCTATCCTTCACTCTCTTTAAGGGTTACATAAAGATTCTAGTGTTAGCCCTAAACAGCGCAAGAGGCGCTCAGGTATCCATGCCGATAATGTTAGTAGGTGTTAAAAGTTTTTGTCCATGACATCATCTCTCCTGATTTCTCCTTGTGTTTGTTTCAGCTGCATGGAACCGATTCACTGTGTCTATCATAGATTTGTGTGCCCTCTCACTGGATGTACTAAAGCATCACTGTATTAATTATACAGTGACAAACATATACTCTACACTATATCAACGTTTCATATTGACTTTAAATTGCAGTTGCACCATGATCAGAAGTCATCAAATAAAGCGGCCTTATGGGGGTATATGGAATATACAGGTCTTTACCATTTTGATTTAATTTCATATCCAAGATATATACATTCTTCCTAATTAGATCAAATGAATATGAACGATTGCTAATATAGTTCATCTAATCAACAACCCCTTCCCAGATCCGTGCCTGTGGCAGGGCACAGCAGCACACATCAGCAAATCTATGTGCCCATTCTGTTGTTCTGAGACTTGTCGTGAACATGCAACGTCTGTATTTAACCACATGTATACCCATACATACATACAATGTAATGTATTCTGGACTCTCTACAGTATATGGGTGTGTGTGGATGTGGGTGTTTGTTTTCAAACACATGCATGACTCTTTTTTTGGTTTTTCTCTTTTCTTTTTTTCTTGGACTAGCTTTGCCTGTGTGTGCAGTAACAAATCTCTAATATATCCTTATTGTAGACTATTGGGGAGAGTCTAATTACAGTGAGATCCTGGACTTGCATCTGGGCGGTATGTATTTCAAACCTGTCGCTTCAGACTAACAGTCAGCTAACTCACCTCTCTTTTCTCCCTGTACTTACTGAAACTCTTGTCACTGTGTTTTCGCTGCCAACACAGATCAGTGTATCCTCATTATTCACTGAAAAGCACACTCCTAGGAATATGCAGCACTTTCTAAAACTATATTTTGAAAGGGTTTTTATGCCAACTCAATCAAGGCAACTGAATCACTTTCTGTAATCCGGATTTAATTTATTAAAACTTTTTTTAGGACTAGAGTTTTTGGGCTAAACCAGGTCTTGCTTTTGTAATTGCACAACATCAAATTGCTATTTGATTTCTGTGTACTGTTGATTTTCTTCTTTAATCTCTTACAATCAATTTGTAAAATATTCTCAACAGATTCTGTAGATTCTAACCTATATATTGAATATACTTACTGTGCAAAAGCCATAGTCAATTCTGTGAAGCAAAGACTGCTTCAGTTCACTTATAAAGAAATCAGCCTCGGCTTGTTCCAAGCATCTTGGAGAATAGACAACATCCATGATGTTTTTATTGGGAAAGTAGTCTATTACCACTCTGTAAAATTGCTAACAGTTATTTGTTTATTTAAGATATAATTTTTTATTTTATTTTTTAAAGAAGATGATATATAAAATAAACATCTAAAACCAAATTTATAAAATAATTAATGGGTGCCAGGTCTTTTGCCCAGTACTTTATATTTAGTTTAGGGCCTGACCAATATTAAAAAAAAATTCACAGATACCAATAAGAACATCCAACTTCTGATAATCTCAGCTGATAAAACCACTAGTTTTGGCCAAAAACCTCAATGTCATGCTGAAATATAATGCAATTCTGAACTCTCTGACTAGGCACTATTAACTGAGAAAGGTTTTTTGAATAAGAGATTAGAAGTTTGAGTCTTGATGCTATAGCCATTCCTAATAAAATGAACTGTGCTCACTTCCAAACCAAGAATCATTTCCTACAAGGGATAACACTTTACCATCCTACAATATGCTTGGTGAGCATTCATGATTTATCGCCACGATTTTCCACCAATGTCGATAATTCCATGGAATAAACCTGACTGATTGTTGGTATTGGACATCGGGAATTGCTGATAGATTACACCCATCAGAGAATGCCTATTAATCTGGTTCAACACTACAGTTTAGATTGCATCATCACTCTAAACCCACACGTTTCATAACATTTTTCCCAATTTACCTTCCCAATTTGGTTACCTGCCAATTCCCGCGTCATACTACAGCTACCAACCGGCATGTGCTTCTTCTGAGACACGTGAAGCTACCCAGGTGCATCTGTTCGAACTGCTGCTCATGCTGCATCACCTGGCAGCATAACACACTCTTTGCTAAATCGGTCAGGCCCTAACTCAGATGACGCTTTCAGAAAATGTGGAGAAGCTTGTGCATTGTTTAAACTGTACTAAACAGCTGTTTGCTTTTGCCTGCTTTCGTTTGAGCTCCACCATACCTGCTCACTTGTCCAGGGGACGTGTGTATGTGTGTGTATGTGTGTGTATGTGTGTGTGTGTGTGTGTGTGTGTGTGAGAGAGACAGGGAGAGACATCTTCCATCCCTCTACACAGACTCCTCTCATGTAATGTTCTGATTTGCAGTGTCTCTGTCCACCTCCACACAGTCGTGCTACAGTGTGTTGTTTGAGTTTTTGCTTCTGTGTTGTGTTGTAGGCGTATTGTTGTGTCCTTCATCGCCCACACTGACAGGAGATTGCGTGGAGCGCCGTTTCAAACAAAACACCAACAGCGCTATATATATATATATATATATATATATATATATATATATATAATATATTCCTTAATGTGTGTTATACTGAGTATTAATGTACAATACCAACCCTTTTATTTTTCTGGTAATGAAAGGCTATTAAATCAAGACGTAGATGTGGAACGGCTAGAATGTGAATTATGGATTTTGTACTTGTTTGAATACATTTAATGGCCTTCAAACTGAGTTGCATTGCCAGAAACCTGACTACATCTGATTTGAAATCGCATTCAAATGTGGCTTGAATCCAGTTGTGAAAAGTCCGATTTTGTGTGAAAATCGTTGTTTTTCAAATATAAATAAAACAGATTGGAGCTGCCGGTCTAATCACAGCCTTAAAATTAGATTCAAGAAATAGGTCAGAGTTACCCTGCTATGGGAAGCGAGGCAAATTATTTAAAGCCTGTTGTAGTCTACGTTCACATTAACAAGTTGAAGGGACACAAATCCGATTGTCAGCTTTAAAGTGACACAGATCTTCTTCTTCTTCTTCTTCTTCTTCTTATTATTATTATTATTATTATTATTATTATTATTTTTAGGATTGTGTCAATACAAAAATCTGATCTTTCATATATGAACCTAGATTGGATATATATATATATCAAATATGTGGCCATGTGACATGAAAGAGGACGGTCAGGTCAAATATTACTGTTATTATGTCAATTATGTGCAAATCGGTGATGAACTTGATGTTTAACGCAGTGATTCAGGTAAAACTGGAAGGAACCAAACAAAACCTAGTAGTGTAGTGAAACAATTAGCCAAGAAATCGATCTGCTTACTGTAAATGTGGTGTTTCAGGGGATAGGTATGAACTGTCTAGAACAGGGGTGGGAAATCTTATCTGGAAAGGGCCGGTGTGGGTGCAGGTTTTCATTCCCACTGAGCAGAAGCCACACCTAAATCTATTGAAAGCCAAGACCAACTGATTAAACAGGTGGAATCAGGTGTGCCTTCTGCTTGGTTGGAATGAAAACCTGCACCCACACCTGCCCTTTCAAGATTAGATTGCCCACCACAGGTCTAGAATTATGTATCATCACGATTCAATCGGAATCGTGCTAAGAAACTTGCAATGTGAAGGAGTTTTTTTGGAGTTCATGGCATGCTTGTATTGAAGTGACTGACGTGCACGCCTGAACCTGAATGTGTGCTTGACTGTAGGCGAAGATTCTTTTTTCCTAATGTTTTTTGTGATTATCAAGGATGATCGGTAGGAATTGGTCGAGGCGATTAACTCCAACGCTGGCTTGATGCACAGAGCAGAAGGCTTTTTTTGGTGATGTGTCAGTGTTCTACAGCATGTAGCACCTGAGACTGGTTGAGTTTGCGTTTACTTCTGTTTAAATTCACTTTTGCCTTGCGTTGCATTGATCCACTGGTCTTTTTCAAGCTAAAAGCAGCATTGAAATATCTGTCCCCTCTGTGATAGTCCCTTGAGGCAGTCCAACATTCCACCTGCTCTTTAATATTGCAAATCATCCCAATATCAATCTGTCAGCCATATGACCTGCCTTGTCCTGACTTTTACCTTGTTCACTTCCGACACATCATCTCCACCACCCATACTATTTCACCAGGATGAGTCATCAGATCGATTGTTGGATATCATTTTCTTTGTGCATCATTCTTTTCCCCTATGGACTGGCACAGAACACATGCTTTTTTTTTGGTCGTTTGTTTTCTAATGCTTCAAAAGTAGCCAGACCAAAGACTGCCTTGTAAGACTGGAGGAGTTTTATTTCTTTCCCCATACAGAGCTGAAAAATTCTCAAAGATGGGATACTTGTGTGTTCATTTCAGTCTCACGTGGCAGCAGCTCATCTGTCAGGGTAGATCTGCTTTGCAAAACATTGTTTACTATACACTGCATTGCACAAGTCGACACCCCCTTGATATTTTTGCCACCTTTTTATAATGTTAACCTGGAACTGATGTAATTAGTTGAATGGAGTTCACCGGTGTGCAATTGAAGTGTCACATGGTCACAATATAAATACACATCTTCCTGGAACCAGTTGTATCTGGGTTCACCAAACTAATCTAAACAATCTCATAGCAACAGGGGGTTAATACTTATGCAATCGCAACTTTTATGTGATTGCTTGTGTAAATAATTCTGCACACTATTTGTGTGTAGATTAATGACATAATCCCAATAAAGTCTATTTGAGTTCCAGGTTGTAACACTACAAAATGTGAAAAAGTTCCAGGGGGGTGAATACTTATACAAGCCACTGTATAAGGATTGACAGCAGATCCCTTAGCATTTGTCGACATGAATTCCTATGGTGTGTGTGTTTGTGTGTGTGTGCGTTTTTTTGTTGTTGTTTTCTTTCTTTTACCCAGCACAATGTAGATTCAATTAGTTTCAGTCTTTCTTGCTGGCATTCTTTCTTTTACTCTCTCTCTCTCTCTCTCTCTCTCTCCACTACACTAAACTACACTGTAGCTTTGAGTTTCTCCCCGTAGTTCTCTTGCTTTTTTGATTTTTTTTATTTTCTCCTCACTATTCTCACACCTTCGTGTCTCCCTCCCCTCTCCCACACCTCCGTTTTTCTTTCCTCTGCCCTCTCCTTCTCTGTCACCTCCCTCCTTTTGTTCACCTTTTCCACTCCTTTGTTCTGTCTCTTGGAAGTTGAGCCCTATGTCAGGACCCCTCGCTGGAGAACCCTGTCCTTCTGCCCATGCTGTTCCCCAGAAGGTAACGTAAACTCCGTCTCACCAGGCCGCGTTAGCGTGCCATACCGATCCCATGGCCTTTTCCCCAGACTGCCCTCTCTGGAGTTGTGGAGCAATCCTCCTCCTCCTTCATCCAGTTTGTTTACTCCCCTCACCCTCCCTTTCCCTTTTTCCCCAGATAAAGATTTTCAACAATACCAGGCATCCAATAGCATCTCTAGTTTTATCACTGAGTGTGAATTTAATAACTGCATGGTTTACTGTTTGTCACCAAAAAAAAAAAAGATAAAAATCCATATAATGTGTGTTGGCCGCTTCAATCCTCTCTATACGGCTGCATGTTATAACCGTGTGTTAACTGTGTGTTTTGCCGTGTGTACAGTCCATAACTTTTTATAATCAGGAACCTCTTTAATTGTAAAATACTGTCAATTCTATGGTCCCCCTCAGTACAGATTCATTTCATGAACACTTGTGAACTTGTTTGTCTATTTATTAGATCACATTAGAACACGTTAGGTCCAAGTTGGCATTATTTATAAACTGACTTGTTTGAGTTATTGATATTAAACCTCATTCAGTTCAAGTTACCACTCAAGTAGCTATAATAATAATAATAATAATAATAATAATAATAATAATAATAATACAAACAGCAATAAATGTAAAAGTCTTGATAATGGTGGGTTGTAATTTCCACCACTGTAAGTAAATGAATAAATAAATAAATAAATAGATAGATAGATAACCCACGGACTCTCTGGCTATGCTTCCTGGACCGCACTTTGTGAACCTGACAGATGATTTTGTATAGCAGGTGAGGCTACAGCATGTTGAAGTTAATAAGAGAAAATAAGAAAATGTGACTTTTTTTTTTTGCAGTCCATTTTAGATCATCAGGCATGCCAGTGCAAACCTATACACATACACTTAACATACTTTAAAATAATTCTCCTAAACTCTCAAGGAGCCTATGTACAGTGTATAACATACAGCATGTGCAGAACCAGGACAATAAGTCAACATTTTCCCCCCGTCATATTTTCCCCCTTCCATTTTTCAGATTTATAACGCAAGCAGCTTTTAATGCAGATTGCAAACCACCGAGGCGCTCTTACTATAAAATAATACAGTAATGAATTAGCAAATCGGCTATGTACATTTAACTTTTGGAAGCAATTTCAGTTAGCCATGTACTTTTAAAAAAGAAAGTAGAGCGTTTCTGCATTTAGGTTGGTAACGCATAACCAAAAATGGTTTGCTCTTCAAAAAGTAATAATAATTTGTATAGCGCTTTTTACAATGGTACATTGTCTCAAAGCAGCTTTACAGAAATATCATTTTTACATTTTTACATTTACAAGCGACTTACAAATGAGAGCACATTCACACACCAATGGTAGCAGAGCTTCCATGCAAGGTGCTAGCTTGCCATTGGGGGTAACTTAGGGTTCAGTGTCTTGCCCAAGGACACTTCGGCATGGGATCACCCGGGCCGGGATTCGAACCACCAACCCCACGATTAGTGGATTAGTGGACAACCCGCTCTACCAACTGAGCCACAGCCGCCCTAAAAAAGTCCACATAATATGCAGTATGTTTATTTTAATGTACAAGTATCATTTAATAAATTATATTTAATGATCTATAATGAAAAATCTGTAGTAGTAGTAGTCATAGTAGTCATAATAATAATAATAATAATAATAATAATAATTTAGAGTTTTCATTCTTTCCATTTCTGTCCATTCACTACTGATGTGCAAAGTATTCCTTTAATTCCATTAGCGTGTATGAGGTGTGTGTGTGTGTTGGTGAGACTGTGCTAACTCTGGTTTTCTCTCTGTGTCTCTTCTTCGGGAGAGAATGGGGCTGAATGTTGTGGAGGCTACTAGCAGTGCGTGTCCACTGGATAAGTTGCACCTCCCAAAACCTGTCGTCCAGTGTGTCTCTGTCTCTCACATCGCTCCTGTGTCTGAGGAACTTTGCTTTGTGTGTGTGTGTGT
Source organism: Noturus placidus (assembly GCA_022414735.1). NCBI lineage: Eukaryota > Metazoa > Chordata > Actinopteri > Siluriformes > Ictaluridae > Noturus > Noturus placidus. The sequence continues at coordinate 241,045 of JAFFST010049968.1, forward strand.
GTGTGTGTGTGTGTGTGTGTTTTTAAAGCAGCACAGGGCCGTATCAGCAAGCACAAACATTCAGTTTTTGTGTGTACTGTAGTTTTCTTCCACTCCCTCAGCTAAGTATGTCCTTGCTGCATCCAGGTTTGCTTGGCTCCAATGAGCTTCTTGCATGTCTTTGTGTGTGTGTGTGTGTGTGTGTGTGTGTGTACAACACTGAAAGGGATGGTAAAGGGACTGTCACAAGCTTTTAGGACTGTATTAGCATGGGTTGATGTGTACAGTTGGCCAAGTGCGCAGCCAGTGATTTCAATCTTGCATGCCACATTCTTTTTATCCATGCACACAAATGGAAACTTTAGAAACTTTTGTTGTTGTTGTTGCATAAGATCAAGAATGTGGATCTTCCCAGGCCCTGGTACAATTTAGCGTATTTCGTATTTGTGGTTAGATTTGGGTTAAGCGTCAATATACCACAGCACTGTTGAATTTTTTATTCTGATTGGTCAGAAAATGGTGCTGATTACAAGGTTTACATTAATGTGCTTGAATACATTATGGTTTCTATAGTAACAACATGCACATGGGACTACACTAGACAAACATTTTCTTTTTAAATATCAATAATATGGTGACGTTTTCAGTTTGAAGAAATTTATTTAGCATTATTGGAAGGAGTCTCCATTTGTAACGGTCAGAGGTAAAGCTGTAAATCTGTAAAGTTTTCCGGACAGCTTTCTGGTTTATTGGTCATATGACATGATTGGGTTTAAGTCTGATCAATTTGAAGACAGACGGGGGAAAAAAGTGAGTCTGGTAAGAGAGCGAGTGTATAGTGGTAATAACAGGAAGTAACTTGTTTCATGGATGTTCCAGAACAAAAAATGTACCTAAATGTATAAAAATTGCAAGTATCAGGATATTACTGTGGTATAAGATGAATAAAACACTTTAGGATGTGCTGTTATAAGAAGCAAATCAACATCTGGTGGTAGCAGGGGGTTGTTCTTTAAGAACTACTGCAGTTGTTGGTGAAATGCTATGCATCAGATCATATCACAACACCCTGTCATTGATTATTTTCCTTTAACAGCATACCCTGTTGTCTTTTATTACCAAGCACCGGTTACAGTGTGCAGAAGGCCATACAAAAGGTAGAATGAATTTACTTACATGCAATTTACTTACGTAAATCTTTCTTTCTCGGTGCGTCCTCTGGCCGTTGGAAAAAAGTATCAAATGGAAACTTGTCTGTAAAAGAAACACAGGAATTTAGACTATAAGCTCAACCCTGAGAAGAACAGAATTCCCCAGACGTGTAATCTGATGTTTCGTTGCTCTCAAATGTGCTTTTAAAATCAGAAATCTTACCTCCACGCCATCTTCTGTGATTTGACCGGTCAGACTTGACCCAGGGTCGGCGCACTTGCTCCTGACCCAGTCCTTCCTCTCCCTATCCCGTCATTCCCTAATGAAAGACATCCCGGCTTGGCTGTCATTGCATTGTCTGTGTGTTTGTCCGTGTCGAATCTCTGTGTGACATGCTGGGCTTCTGGAAGTTTCCTCATCCTTTCACGCTTTGTTTCCTTCAGGAATGGGCAAAAAGGACGACCCGAAGCTGATGCAGGAATGGTTTAAACTTGTGCAGGAGAAGAATGCCTTGGTGCGCTATGAGTCGGAGCTGATGATATTGTGAGTAATCCGCCAGCCTGTTTCACTGCATGTCTGAGTCATCCTTATGTTGAGCTCACAAACTGTAGCAGGTGTTTAAAGTCGCAGTGTAAATGATTTTTAAAAATGTGGAACACATTGTATGCTTTATCTGTTATGAAAAACATTCAATGTAAAGTCTTTCCTTCTGCTGTGTCTTCAGTGCTCGTGAGTTGGAGTTGGAGGACAGGCAGAGTCGACTGCAGCAGGAGCTCCGTGAGCGCATGGCAATCGAAGGTATGTACTGCCACTTTATACACTAACATAGGGGATTTGTCTACATAGTTAACACAAGGTTAGACTCATCATGCCTTAAGTTGTATATGTGCAGAACTTCCACTGAACGTTTTCGTGAAATAATAATGCAGTTTCTTCAACCCCAATTCTGAAAAAGTTGGGACATTAGGGAAAATGCTAATTAAAAAAAGAGGAGTGATTTGTAAATGTACTTTGACTTGTGTTTAAACAAAAAACTTATAAAGGCAAAGTATTTGATGTTTTACATAATCAATTACATGGTTTTTTTTGAAGAGAGACATTTGTTTTGAAATTGATGCATGCAACATGTTCCAAAAATGTTGGGACAGGGGTGGTTTAGGACTAATAGTGATGTGACAAGTTGAAATAAGAAGGTGATGAAAACAGGTGAGGTAATCATCTAATCATAGTATATAAGGAGCCTCCAAAAAAGTCTTTCAAGAGCAAGGATGGGTGGAGGCTCGCCAATCTGTCAACAGATGCGTCAGCGAATAATCCAACACTTTGAGAACAACATTCCCCAAAGACAAATTGGTAGGATTTTGGCCATTTCACCTTCAGTAAGTATAGGGCAAAGCTGAAAACCACTTCTGAATGCGCATGATCTCTGATCCCTCAGAACTCACTGTCTTAAAAACCTGTAATGGATATCCTGACATGGGCTCGGGAATATTTTGGAAAACATTTTGTCAGTCAACACATTCTCTGCTGCATCCATAGAATGCAGTCTTTAATATGCAAAGCAGAAGCCATACATCAACACTGTCCAGAAGTGCCAGTGACTTCTCTGGGCTCAGTCTCATCTGAGATGGACAGTAGCACAGTGGAATCATGTTTTGTGGTCCGATGAGTCAACATTTTAAATAGTTTTTTTTTTTGACAAAACAACTGTCGTGTTCTCCGGGCCTAAAAGGAGCAGGGCCATCTAAGCTGTTATCAGCGTCAGGTCCAAACGCCAGCGTCAGTGATGGTACGGGGGTGTGTCACACATTTATGGTCATATTTAACCTACAGTGCACTCTTACATTATTCTGTCATTTAAACTAGTTGTATCAGATTAAACCCTGAAACCATGCTGTAATAACCCTGGAGTTTCAAGTCCATGGAATTGTCCCGTCAATTATTCTTACTCAGCGTACATCCACATTAATCCGGATAACAGGACGGCTGTGGCTCAGTCGGTAGAGCGGGTTGTCCATTAATCCACTAATCGTAGGGTTGGTGGTTCGAATCCCGACCCGGGTGATCCCATGCCGAAGTGTCCTTGGGCAAGACACTGAACCCTAAGTTGCCCCCGATGGAGAGCTAGCACCTTGCATGCAGCTCTGCTACCATTGGTGTGTGAGTGTGCTCTCATTTGTAAGTCGCTTTGGATAAAAGCGTCTGCTAAATGAATAAATGTAAATGTAATGTAAATTTGAAAATGCATCCACACTGAAACTGTGTTTTTGTCCAACGGAAACTGAGCTTTTCCAAAATGACCCTCCCAAGTGGATACATTTCAAAATGATGTTGTCGCATTGTAGTGTGGACTGAGAAAACGGAGATTCTCAAAAACAATGATGTGTTTTTATTCACGTGAACCAGAAATGTGTGACCCATTCAACTCAAAACAAACAAGATGGTGGACGATGTTGTACTGCAGTTGTTGTGCCTGCTATGCAGTTTGATAGCTTTGTTAAAGATTGTCATGTTGTACAACCTTCAGATTGTATTTTTCAATAAACGCCTGACACAAATGACACAGGCCAGAGCTTCATATGTTTTTACACAGATGCAGTATAGGGATGTGTACTGCTCCTGCACACTGAAACATTTCAGTTTTTTGACTGAGCAGTTTTTTTGGGAAAACAAATGTGGATGTAGCCTCAGACCCAGCAGAGCTTCACCCCGAGCCTTGAAACATGACATATTAACATTGTGGATCTCTTAAGACTGTGACACTTCTTTTTTTTCTAAAGCAGTTTATGATCATAACATTATTAGCTTAACTGTCAGTCCTCAGTGACAAAACAATGAACCAAGCCATATAACCTTCCCTTGTCTGAGTAGAAACAGTAAACAAGAGAGTGTATTCTGTAGAGTACACAACAGTTTGCCTACTGAAAATTCTCGTGTGAAAATATTGTGCTTGCATTTCTCTCTTTTAGACCACTTGAAGACTGAGGCAGAGCTGGCTGAGGAGAAGCGGATCCTGAATGAGATGTTGGAGGTGGTGGAGCAGAGGGACTCTCTGGTGGCTCTCCTAGAGGAGCAGAGACTCAGGGAGAAGGAAGAGGATAAAGACCTGGAGTCTGTAATGCTCTCCAAGGGCTTCAACCTTAACTGGGCTTAGTAGTAGCAACAAATCCACTCAACATTATCTTCCCAACACCACTATGAGGAATGTAAGGACCTTGTTGAGTTTGCCTGCCCCTCGATGACGTTTACACATCTTCTGATGTTTACGATTCATCCTGGCTCGGCTCAGGGTCGGTCTCTTCACCTGTCTCTCTTTACGCTTCAGCGGAAATCCAGTCAAGACTTTTTTTTGTCTGTAAAAGACATTTTTGCTTTTTTTTCTGGTTTCGGAAAGGGAATAAACAGGGACGTCTAAAAGACATTTCAAAAGGAACACAGCTTTTGACGAATGTACTGTTCAGCACCTGTTACAGAGGAGAGAGGTCCTTGGTCTCTATATCCATACTTTTCGACTTTGACTACTGACTGAATGTAGGAACACACTATATACTATAGTTCAGATGCCTTTCCTACCCACAATGCAATTTGGAGACATGATCAATGGCATTTTTATTTTTTGCCACAATCTGTTTCAATCATTTAATCTGGCCAGAACTCTTTAGTAACATATTTATTCAGCTTGTTTTTGTTTTACAGAAAAAGTATGCAGGGAATTTTCATTGCATACTAAAAAGAATCCATGTGTCCTTGTATTTTTAATTTTTTTTATTGAGTTATGATCAGGAAATGTTTCGTTTTATTCTCCCGTTATCCACCTCATATCAGGACTAAAGGATATCTAAGAACAAGCATATCCTGTATTGTATATAGGACTTGGCCTTTAGCTCATATTAAGTTGAGACACACGCTTAGTGGAGCTTCTCTTCTACAGTGTCTAGTGCTGTCTCCTTGCTCTTAAGGGATCTTAATATTATTCCTGTGAAAGTTTACAATCAGCTCTCTGAAATGAATTTCCAATGGTCACACTACAGTTTACAGAAACAGAGGAATATTGTGCAAATATTTTCAATCGTGGAAATGTACATGGGGAATTGCAATATAAAATATTTTAAAAGATCTCTCAGTCTCGACAGTGCAAGAGAAAATAATATACAATCAGATCATTGATATGTGGTGGATCATCTTTGTATATTTCTAGTATCCCGGAGTTTTATTTGATATCGGATATCAGTATGCCACACAGACTGTTACATTATTTGTCTCCTGGATTGCCAAGACTGAGTAAATCTGCTTCTTGTCTTCATACTGGGATCAAGATGAGAAACTGCATGCACTGGCTGTGTAGCAACATGCCTTTATCACATAATATCACATGTCATTCACTTTCACAATGTTTACTCTCCTTTACCAAGGATTTTTTTTTATGTATTTGTTTTTATAAAAAATACATTCGTGCTACATGTGAGCATTCACACATCACTAACACAATATTGTGTAACAGCAAGAAATCTTCATATATTTGCAAAACCATTTGTAATGCATTTGACCAAACTGTATATCTATTGGTCACATACTACAGTATATAGGTCGATTATACCTATATTTCAGCTTGGTCACCATTACGCTGTATAGATGGACACAGACTTTTGTATGTATGTACAAGATAACTGTAAGCAAAAACAAACAAAAAAAAAATTACGAGTGCAAGGCCTAGTTATTTAGACTGTGTAAATTGTTTTACAGAGTTTATTGGTATTTATTAACATGTGTGAAAATGTATTATATGTAAAGAAAATGGAAGCTAATTTTTAAAATTGTTCATTGTCAATTCTTGACATGTGGAAATGCTTTCTGGTAGCTAATCTGCATATAAGATGTTGAATGTCTGTTGGAAGATAATAAATAATAATTTTTAAAAAAGACCAGCGGCTTTTGTTCCTCAAATTCAGTATGCCATGTTGTTCTTGTTTGTTTGAAACATGTTGTAGATCCTGTTCAAGAAACAAGACAAAAATAAAATGCAAAGACATGAACTGGCTGTAAGAGGTTTGGGAATGTTTCGACAGGCCCCTTGAGGTTCTCGAACACCTCCAGGTAGTGAGTTACACAATTCAGTGGATTCACTAAATAGTGTCACCCTGAAAACAAATGAAATTGGCTTTTATTTGTTCTCTACAAACGTCAGCTGATGGATATAAGCGGGATTGTGTGCTGGCCCACACACCAACCACGAGTTGTTTATATAACAGCACTCCTGATGTCTCCAAAGACAGTGGAGAAAAGTCTCTTTAGAGCTCTTCATAACGAGTCGACTCTTTGAACCAGATCTTTTTAGATGCACGCAGAGAGCCGACTTGCATATATGAGTTTCTCTTCCTTTTTTTTTTGTGTGTTTTTTTTTTTTTTTGGACGTGGTCAATTGTGTTAGTCTTGTAGTGTAATTTAATCAAAACGCTTCCATGGATATTTAGTAGGAGCCACCTGCAGTCCTTTGTGTAGTCTGTGTATAGCATAGGCAGTCTGAACGAATCTTCTTAATGAAGCACGGACATGGCAAGCATAATAATAATAATGGTGCACATAACATCAATCCACTCTTATGTACGTTTTCATGAAAGCATATCAGGCATAGTTATATAGAGAACAGTTATCGGTCATATTGTTGAAAATTAGAAAAAAAAAAAAAAGGTCAACGAGCCGACTCTTCTGAGTCAGTGTGGCTGAGCCAAATGATCCGAATCAGATCAGAGCCCGACCTTAGTGCACACTGCCGGTCGCGCGCTAATCAAAATCACGCGATAACATGACGTAAGACGCAGACACGGAAGTGTTTCAGAAATCTAATACAGTAACAGACAGTTCAGTCCCTATGTCGACCGACGTTCAAATAACATTTAAAAATAAATAAATAAATAAATAAATAGATATCCTCCGAATTTTCTTGTGTCTTTCTGGAGGTTAAAACAACATTTAAGCAGTCACTGCAAATTATTCCTTTAAACCAAATGACCAGATACGTTTCAATGAAAAGCACTGTTCCCTGAAGTGATTCAATACGAGTCATGGAGAGTTGTTTAGTCTCTTTCTGTGGACTGAACACCGGCATCATTCTCTGCTTTATATTAAATTGTCATATATGAGAAGAAAACGAACAGTATTAACAGCACAGCTGTTGAAGAATATTGACCTCATTCATGTACACAGCGTATATGTTGTTAAAATGCTGACGTCACACTCAGTAAGCACTGATAAACCCATAACGAGGATAAAATCCGGTCCTGGTTTCAGTGACAACTTTTACAGGCTTGTAGGAAAAGTTCCTGCAATGATTGCTTCCAGTTTTCGAGACTGTGCGGTAAGAAATATGTTTATGTAATTTTGTAATTTTCGTTAACTTGACACGACGTTCCATGATCTTGAACACTGCACAGTGTATGGACTCGCTGTTATCGCTCACTTCACTAACCTACACACCACAAATGGCGGAAGCCATGAACGTTTCAAAAGAGTTCTATAATGATTTCATTTTTGGCTAGATGCTTGAACGACCCCCTGAAAGAAGGGGCACTACTTTTTATGTAGCTTTTATAATTTTACTAATTCTCTTTCTATTGGAAATGTAAATATTATGTACTATATATATATATATA
>JAFFST010049972.1:0-11128 GCA_022414735.1 Noturus placidus
AAATATTATCTGAAAAGTTTTATATTCATTTCTTTTAAAAAGGGTTCAATCAAAAGAAATGGCTATGATTATGAGTATTTATCAAGTATGCTTTCTCACCTAAAGTCTCAATAGGGAAACCAAACTCCATTTCTGAGGCTAAATCCATGCTTGGGACACCCTGCAGATTGACAATCTTCACTGTTTCTATAGTAAGAGACACAATACTGATGGTGAGATACAATACAATACAATATGGGCACTTGAAGTATTTTATTTGCAGATAAAGTATAGTGTACTCACTTTCTAATGCAATCAAGACTGTATCTCTGTCCAGCTGTGTTACCTGCCCTGCTCTCACACATTCACTATCTACACACACACACACACACACACACACACACAAAGAGCAATCATTAAAGTACAGAAACAATGTAATATAATGATAACATACCAGGCCTAATTCAAATGGTGCTGCAAAAGTCATCAACAAGCACCTGTAGTAGAATTTGGTGTGCCATTCAGTTCAATTATGTCAAACTTTAGTTGCTGCTTTGTCTGAGGGTCATCAGTTCTTGGCTGCCATTCCCTCACACCTACACAGAGCTGAGGAAGCTCATCCGTGACCAAGACAAGTAGCTCAAAAATGACCAGAGGGTCAGGCAGACTTACAGCTATGTGCTATGAGAGAGTGGAGAGAATGAAAGAAAGGTGAATGCTTAGTAATGTTTGTCTAACATAACACAAGATTAGCAGAGAAGAGGCAAATAGAGCAATACACTCACCTTTAGATGCATGAATTTCTGCAGGGGCTCATACCACAGGAGCAGAACAAGTCCAGAGGGCACAGCCGCACAAAGAAACGTGCTGTCAGTATACGGGTTACGAGCTTGTGGAAGGAACACAAAGATTGCTAAGAAAAAATGTTTAGCATAAAATTGCCCTCGATTCTATAATGACAATAGCCTCATGCTAAATAGAGAGCTGCACAAAAACGTCATTACCAACACTGCACTTTCGGCAGCCTTTAGTGTCTGGGATTTTCAGTGACACTGCAAACTTCCTGTAAAATAAAAAGAGGTGGCAATTGTGAAGGCACACTAATATGACTATTACCTGAATTTAGCTGTAAAATTATTTAATGATCATCAAATAATGTGATCACATTATGATCAAATATTAATGTTATGTTGAGTCCCCTGTCCTGAAGACAGAGAAACATGATGTCAGGAAACATAAAGGAACTGCTTTACTTCTGACTGTTATAAAGCTAACTCCTTCCAAAAATGATAAACATCTCCTCACAGAAAGCTTCATCATACCAACAATTACGCATGCTTTTAGCCATTTGTATGGAGAATCCACTAAACAAGAAGTTGTTAATAATGATTAATTGGACATTAACAAGAAGTCCAAAGAGCTGTGACTGTCAGTGAAGCAAGCCACCATTAGGCTCAAAAAAACAAAACAAACAAATCAAAGAGACAGCGAAAAGGTACAATTATTAGATGCATTCTTAAAAATAAAGAATGCACTGGTGAGCTTAGGAACACCAAAAGGCCCAGAAGACCTCTGAAAAAAGAAAAACGCCATTCTAACAGTTGGCCAGATCAAAAACACCATCCAGGAGGTATGACTGTGTCAAAGTCAACAATCAAAAGAATACAGAGTGTTTATCACAAGATGTAAACCACTGGTAAGCCTCAGAAACCAGAAGACCAGATTAGTGTTTTCCAAAAACATCTAAAAAAAATAAATAAACAAGTCTTCTGGAACTGCATCTTATAAAAAGATGAGACAAAGATCAACTTGTACTAAAATAATGGGAAGAGCAGAGACAAGAAGGAACTGCTCATTATCCGAAGCATACAACATCATCTTATGGCCTTTGTGTATGGCTGCCAATGGAAACGCTTCCCTTGTATTCTTGATGATGTGACTGCTGAAGTGCTAAGGCTATCTCATCTGCTCAGATTCAGCCAAATGCTTCAAAACTCATTGGGTGGTGCTTCACACTGCAGATGGACAATGATCCAAAGCATACTTCGAAAGCATCCCAAGACCTTTTAAGGCAAAAAAGTGGAAAGTACTACAATGTCCAAGTCACTCACCTATCCTGAATCTAATTGGGTATGTCAACTGAGGCCTGGCAGAGCATTACTATAAGAGACACCCAACATCTGGTGTTGTTTTGGGGTTCCAGCATACAAATCTTAGTATAATAGTCTTAATACTACATCCTACAAAGACATCCTACACAACTCTGTGCTTCCAGCTTTGTAACATTGTGGCAACAGTTTGGGGAAGGCCCACATATCAGTATAATGGATGTTATATGTATTTACACAGTCTCGTCCAAATGTATTGGAATGGTAAGAACAATTCTTTTGTTTTTGTTATACACTGATGACATTAAGGTTTCAAATAAAAAAATGAATATGAGAAGACAACTTAAACAATGTCACCTTTTGTTTGAACCCATCCATTTTTCAAGTGATCAAAAATACTGGAACATGTGACTGACAGATGTTTCTTGTTGCCCAGGTGTGCTCTGTTAGATTGATCATTTAAACAATTAATAGCGCTGAATGTTTACTCTTGATTTGAGCCCTGGGTTTCAACTGTAAAGACCGCTTTTATTATTAAAAAGGACCAACTTCATGAAGACCAGTGAGCTGTTTATGGGAGAAAAGCAAGCCATTTAAATTCTGAGAAAAGAGTGAAAATCATTCATATGCATTGTACAAGCATTGGGCATAGCCAATACAGCAATTTGGAATTTCCTGAAAAAAATGGTGTACTAACATCCAAACATGGAACATGTCAGCCAAGGAAATCATTAGCAGTTCATGACAGAAACACTGTGAGAGCTGTGAAGAAAAACCCAAAAACAACAGGTAGTGACGTCACCAACAACCTCCACAGGGAAGGGGTAACGGTATAACAAGCCACCATTTGAAGAAGACTTAGAGAGCAGAGATATAGAGGCTATGCCACAAGATGCAAATCACTCATCAGAAGAAGAATTGGAAAGCCAGATTGGATTTCAAAAATAAATACAGAGATGAGCTACCAAAGTTTTGGAACCAAATGTAACCTTTACCAAGGTGATGGAAAGGCACAAGTGTGAAGAAAGAAAGGATCTGCTCCTGATCCAAAACACATGAGTCCATCAGTCAAACATGGTGGAGGTAGTGTCATGGCTTGAGCTTGCATGGCTGCATCTGGAACAGGCTCACTAATATTTATTGATGATGGAACTCATGATGGTAGCAGCAGAATGAATTCAGAAGTCTACAGAAACAATCTTCCAATTTACAGATAAATGCATTCAATCAAATTGGGAGGAGCTTTATTATGCAACAAGACAATGACCCAAACACACTGCCAACTCAACAAAGGATTTGATCAGGGGGGAAAAAGTTGAAGGTTTTCGACTTGCCAAGTCAGTCACCAGACCTGAAGAGGAGACTGAAGGTAGAAACCCAAAACCAACATCAACTAAAAGAAGCTGCAGTAAAAGTCTGGAAAAGCATCACAAAGAAGAATGCAACAATTTGGTGCTGTCAGTGGGTCACCAGCTTGATGCACTTGATACAATCAAGGGATATGCAACCAAATATTAAGTGTTATTTACTTTAATTTACTTCATGTATCTGTTTCAATACTTCTGCTCACTTGAAAAAATGGTGGTCTGCCATGTTTTAAGTTGATTAACATATCTATATGTAAATAACAGGAAATAAAAGCTGAAATTCTGATCTATTAGCTCATATTTATCTTTTGATTTCAAAACCAAATGTATTCAGCATATAGCCAAAACTAAAGAATTGGCCTTATTGTTCCAATACTTTCAGAGGGGACTGTATGTGTGGAAGTAATCTGCCACACCAGTCCCTATGGAAGGCTTAGTAGTGGTGCAATCATTTATTGGTGGGTTTCATTTTTTGCCCAAGACAACTGCATATGACATATTACTTAAATGCCTGAAATTGCCCATATATTATAACCAAAATATGGCTTTTGCATTTTTGGATTATTTTCTACTTAGTCATTTACATAACTGGCATGAAAAAGAGACTCTGTGTTTACCTGTGGATGATTCTATCAGTAAAGCGGTTGGTGCTGAGGGATAAGTGACTCGGTTTCCTCTGGACGTGTCCACGCTGCTCAAACAGAGCAGTCAGACTATGAGAGTAAAGCTGACATGACTTTCCTATACAAAAAGTGTCATACAGAGAAACAAGTGATTTAACTTGTGCAGAGGACAGCCTGTATTATTACTTTGTTAAAGTCACTGGGGGGGAAACATTGAAAAAGGCTCCAACGCACCACAGACAGACATGAGGACATTGTTCATGACATAAAGCCATGTACATCTCTGTGGCAGTAACTGTAAAGAGGAATGATATTCGTCATGAACATCACAACGTTAGTTCCCATGCCAGTGTAAATGTGTAAATTTAAAGTTCTACTCTATACTTCATAAAACTTTAATAGTAGAACATGCAGTATATTATACATTTATGTATGCTAAAACAACCGATTGTAATGTAGTGATGAGATAGTATTAAACAATAAATATCCTACTAAAACCCAATGCAGCAGTAAATGTTAAAGAACCTTTTCCAAAGTGTCCTCATGAAGCTCATTTAAGTTGAGTGTGTAGACCCCCTCCTCTGCCCCCAGTATAAGGTACTGATCTAGAATAAGTTTTTAAAATAGTCACAGATGGGTCAGTATGAATGCAGACACTATGGACATTAGCAAAATAACATTAATAACATTACGCAAGCAATACAACACAACAAATATCGTTCTTATACAACAGAAATTTACCAATAAAACATTTTATTCACTAAAAACGTTTTTTTTTTCATTTATCATTACATTTACTGTTGTAGAATGTCCGCTAAACAACTTAGTTCCTGTTATCACTTTCATTATAACACCTCTAAACAGTTTATCAGCCTCTCTTTTCTCTCTCTTCATATTTATAGGCTTTTTTGTTAAACTGCAGCTTGTCATGTTAATGGAAAACCAAAAATGCAACGCTTTCCATCTTGAAGAAAGGAATAGCTTTATCTCCGACTGTTAGTGGGAATCCTTCCAAAAAATGTGAATAAATGTCTCCTCACAGATCATCATTTCAACAATTAATCCAACAATACACACATTTTTAACTTATGTGGTACATCTGCTATACAAGTCCTGTGTAACTCATCAGCCACTTTAATAGGAACACCTGTTCACCAGATCATTCATGTAGCAGCAGTGCAATGCAAAAAGCTGTGATTTGACATCCGACCAATTGGAATTTAGAATTCACCAGCATTGTGCTATAAATAATGAACATTATTCAGCAAATTCCTACCTCTAGTTTTTGGAAAAACCCATGTCACAGCACAGTGGATACTTAATGGGCAGCCATTGAACACTTTCGAGAAACAGGCCCCCATCTGTGCAAGAGAACGGAGACTGAGATTATTTTTGAGGAACTCTCATATGTGAAAATATTGCAGTATGAAGTTATACGCTAAAGCACAAGTGTTTAAAAAAAAATTAAAAATAAAAAAACATTTGCTCTTAAAACCTGCTCTAGCCAGTGTGACATAGCAAAGACCTGAAATACAATGTAATGTGTCGTGGCCATGTGAATTCATGTTTTAACATGTGTCACACTAATTTATACTCCTGAAAGTCATATAGATTTGTTTGCAGTATATTAATTATTAGGAAAAATAAGTAGGAAATCCCTTTAGTAACTCTAATTACTACATGTGACATAAAAGAGAAAGCGGAAGAGTTCACCAAAGCACATGTGAGACAATGGGGAACCACTTACATGGACTTGGGGGGTAGGAGGGAGTCCATGAGAATCAGCTCTCTACAGGTTAAAGGTTAAAACACAACAAAACAAAAAGAAAAAAACATGTGTGGTTTGTGTTAGTAACACTGGTCAGTACTACTTTTGAAACGTTTAAGCACATATTGAAACGTTTAAGCACATATTGAAATGTTTAAGCACATATTTTAGAAGTTTAGCGTTGATTTTACTGTCATTGTTTAATTTAAAAACATGCTGCAACATACAGTCAAAACAACAAAAAAAATTTCCCATTACATTAAACAAGCTATCCAAATATGAACTTCACTGCAACAGTAAAGAATGTGAACTTCTCTAAAATGCCCTCTAAAATTACTCAGTGTGACACAACGAGTATTTACAAAGAAGTTAGAAGCCAAACTACTTAAACAAAGACATTGTGTGTCTGACCGAATCTTCTGCTTTCTTTCTCATTGTGCTCCATTCAGGAGAGAGAGCGGTGTCCTTGCTAGCAGTAAGGCTTTGTGTCTCATCTTGATTATCATCCTCCTCAGGAACACAAGGGTCACTGCACCACTGCCGCACATCATGACTGGCTGAGCATCTTATCAGAGCTGTGAAGTGATTAAAAATAAGTGAATAATAATTGATAAAAGCAGTAGTAAGACACAGAATAGTAGATTTTTTCCAAGCAAGACCAAGTTTGAATTTTTGCATTTGCAAGACTGCATTTATCTTTAGGAAGCATCTGAGACAAGTGAGAATTAATACAATAAAACAATGAATCGGTGAAAGAAAATGTCTCTTTTTGGCCCACCCGGGGGATCCTTGAGCATCTCTGTAATACCTGATTTGGGCCGAAGTGTTGTATCAGACTTTAAGGAAGTACTGGGCCTCAGGGTTAGATCTGTGCCCTGATGAGCTGTACTGAAATTGCTCATGGGAGGAAGTGATGCAGTGGCTGATACTGGTGGAGGACTGAATAATCCACTTTTCCTCTTCCCCCACTATGCAACATCAAAAATAACTCACATCAGCATCAAATGAAAATCTTATATATATATTTTTTTCTTTTGCATTGTTTATTGCAAATAGGTGTCACAAAACTGTAACAGGTTTAAGGTAACAGTACAAGAGGCTATTGAGAACAATAGACCAGGAGTGCGTGTTTGCAACTATATATTTAATGTACTCTATTTTTTGTCACACATTTCAGGTTCTATTTGAGTCACTCTGGTAATTACACTCTGACTGTTTAAAAGGTATTTGTATTTCAAACCCTACCCCAAAGGACGGCTGTTCTTTTATTGTCAGGCTCCTGAAATGGGTGAGAACATGATAATGACGAATACAGTAAAATAATCATATAATTAAATATAACAGAATTCAGTCCAATCCAATTATCTACAGCATGCCTCATCCTCAACACTGAGAGTGATAGAATATTTTAGAGCATAAAACATGGACCAACTCTGACACTGTATAAGAACGACCTTGATTTCTATGGCTGCACTAAATTTCAGATGCAGAATATGACCTTGAGCTACTTCCTACCTCTGCTGCAGTTCCTCTTCCACACATTCCAAGAGACTCCTGCAAAACCTCCAAGCATTACATTTATATTTTGGAATGAAATGTTTAATGTTTAAAGCTCTGCTGAGGTTGTAACAAACAATCCAATCAATTTGGTGAATGTTCATATGTAAGAGAAAGTGGCCATTTGTCATGTGAAACCATCTTTCTTTATCTTGATGATTGTTTTCATTTTAATGAGAGAGACAAAATATGGTCATAGATAAGAAACAGGGTCTCACACTTACACATGTAACAATTCACTTAATTCTACTTGCATGAAAACATTACAAAAAGGTTATAGTAACCTTTGTTATAATGACCGAGTTTTCATTCGTATGAGTCAAACAAAATTCAACCACATGACCACTGCATGTTCACTTTCATATGTGATATGGTGATCAGGTTTGTACAAGTGTTCCGACTGTCACTTATGAACCTTGAAATCAATTTATGCTATTAATTTAAGTTAATTTAAAGTTTTCTTACGGAGACTCTGTTTCATCACCACAAATGCTCCAGTCATCACAAGAATCCTGAGAGGAATACAATCTAATTATCTTGAAATCATCACTATATCTTCATAATTAAGCCAAATGAAAATTATATGATGAAACTATTATCACCACCACCTAAGCTATAACCACACACTTTCAGAGTGTTTCAGAGTGGATTTACAAAACAGTAAGAATATTCCCAGTGACTTAGTTAAGATACTGTTGAATGTTTAATATTCTAGTGATTACTTTAAATAAAGATCAAACTCACCAGATCTGGATATGGATCTGTCTCTTTCCTTCTCAGAGGTGCAAATTTGACCTGATCAACTAGAATAAAAAGGAATGGCAGAAAAAATATGTTTTTCCTGAGTTAGTTGTATTCATCTTTATTTAAATGTAGTCTATGTATAGTGCCTTGAAAATTTCTGAATATATTGTATTTAAGTTTCAAGCTGTAATTGAAGCCCAGAACATGATGAGACCAAAGTTGAACTTTTTGGCATTGGTACAATGTGCTAAGTTTGGTGGTAACCAAATACTACTCATCACGCTGAGAACATTCTCCCCACTGTGTAGCATGGTGGTGGTAAAATCATGTTGAGAGTCCTCTTGATTGCCTAGCTGACTAATGCCTGGCCACTGACTTTTGATGCATAGCTCACTAAGCAATTTCTCACTTGTACTATATTCTTTTTCTTTTTAAAAAAAAAAAAAAACTAATGGAATTAATGGTTTATAACTGTTTATAACGTGGGATATACGTTTGTTTTTTGTTTTTGTTTGTTTTTTTTATCTAACCGATTTATAATTTTCCAGAATTTTATTCAGGGGCTTGTTTTGAAAAGCTTTTTGGTCTACATGATTCTATTTGTTTATGTTCTCCTTGGGATCTTCCAAAAATTTCCACTTCCACTTCTAACTGCACACAAATAGAGTCCATTCAAATAAACTAGTTGAATGTACCAAACTAAACTAAGTTTTTTTATTTGTAAATAATTTTGTAAACTATATTGATTTATATTGATTGATTACAGTGTATTTTGTGTAGATTTATGGCATATCTCAATTAAGTCCATTCCACTTCCAGGTTGTAAAATTTTTGTTTTCAAGGACATGAATACGGTACTTATGAACGGCACTGTATTTTGTCAATTGATACCCAAAGCTTCTCTCTGTCTGGATGTGTGTTCTTCCAACCATTTTGTTGCACTGTTAATGTGAATGTTTGTGCCATTTCCATCTATACTACAGAACAGTTTCATTGTGTCACACCATTTGAATGTTGTAATCTTACTGATAGGACACATGCCAATTGTGCCTCAGTGCCTATGTAGCTGAACACTTCACACACACACACACATATAAACGGTACACACTACACACTTACACATACACACATTTCATCCTTGGAACTGTTGACTGGGGCCCATTTCATATGGCTCTGCCCAAGTCTGGTTGTGTATGTGTTTGAGTGTGGGTACATCACAAGCAGAGGACATGCCATAGGCGTGTGTAAAACAGTGCCAGCTCTATGGGTTCTGTGCCCACTGACATCATCATTGCCTGTTTGCTTGAATGCCTCCTTTGTGTCACAAAAATACATTAAAACTATGTGTGTGTGTGTGTGAGAAAGAGTGTGTGTGTTGGTGTGTACTTGTATACATGTGGAGCTGACAAACACTGCCTGTGCATTGAGTGAAGCAAGTCATAATAATAAACAGTAAATTATATGAGGTACTGATCTCAGAACTGGGTCTGGATGTAGATTTCACCAATCTAATCTAATTTATCTGTAGCATATGTGCGCTTATCACAAAAAATTCCAAAACATTTCTCTGTACTGAGAAAAGTACACAGCAAAATCCCCAGTGTTGGATTAATGCCTAGAGTGTTGAATTAACTCTTTCAGGGTTCATTTGTGTCCAGTTGGACATAAACACTGTAGGTGTTAATTCAACATTGTGGATTTCACAGTGTGGAAAATACCCATTTACTCTTATAACAAATGTCCAAGAGCATTCAATAAATAACTCCATCAATAAAACAAAAGCGATTACATAATGTGAATTCAAAACAACAACTTTCACACTCTGATACAAAAAAAAAAAGATAAACGACATCAAAAAACTAGTTTCAACACTGTAGAAAATGTTAAAATGCTATAGTGATTATTTACGCACAATCAGGCAACAATTACGGCACTTTTAGATTTACTCATAAACACAAATACTTCCCTCTGAATAACCTCATGTTTGAAAAAAACAAATTGTACAAATTAATAAAATACTTTACATATACATCTTACTGAAGAATTAATGGATCCGCAAAAAAATTTTTTAATAATTCTACACATGTCACGCACGGGGGAGAAGGGGAAGCAGGCGCGGGCAGCGAGGCGGAAGTGTAGCCGCGAGGCGAGCGTAGACGAGCAGCACGAACGAAGTGAGGCGACTGAGCAAACATTGTAGAAAGGGCGAGACAGAAGGCGTAGTCGAGAAACAGGCACAAGTTCAATCGATCGGACAAACAACGTAGACGGGGCTAGGCAGAAAGCGTAGTCAAAGAGCGGAAAGCGAGGTCGAGCGAGCCGAGTAAGCAAACCGAATGATGAGGCTTGGTAACGCTGAGGAACGAATCAACAAGACGTATACTTCGCACTGAGTGAAGGCGACAGGTGTGTATATATGCTAACGTGAAGATTGGGTGTGTGATTATTGGGTGTGTGACAGGTGTGTGAACTTCAGAACTCCGGGGAAGGTGCGCGCATGCGTGTAGATGTGTGATCATGGGAGATGGAGTTCGGGTCGGACAGAGCTGTGACAACACATAGTTCATTATGTGTATTATTGATTCCTCCAATGAAATCCATTGTAACTGGAATAAACACTTTTACTGTTCTTTTAGCAGTACACAAAAATTGGGTCAACGTCACAGTCTGTGTTATTCACATATATGCTTCAGTATTTCTTAAGCATTCCTCTACATACGCACTATATAAATTCACTGTCTCTTTTTATAGCTTTATGGCTTCATGAGTATTATTTCTAAACTTTTAATTTGAAGGTTGTGTCAACTACATCTTAAAGATTTCAGAAAATCTTTAAGATTTTCTGATATCAAATTCACCTTTCATACCTTGTTAGTTTATGTCCCTGGTTATTAAGAACATGATTTTTTTTTTTTTTTCTTCATAACAATTTTTATTGATTCTCATACACTTTTCAGAGTACAACAAAATATATCAATACAG
>JAFFST010049972.1:12041-26181 GCA_022414735.1 Noturus placidus
CCTCTTTTAACAAGACCGCTACAGCAGCAGTTGTACACGTATCAGAACCTTCTGGAACTCCCATTATTCGAACGTTATTGCTCCGTGACCTCGTCTCCAAATCATCACATTTATTCTGTAATTGAGTCACGGTCACAGTGAGAGACTCGATGGTAGATTTCATGTGTGCTATGTCATGTGTAAGCGTGTCCTCCATTTCCCCAACCGTACCCCTTAGCGCTGAAATGGTAGCCTCGGTAACTTTATCATTAACCTGCTGTGTTTTCACAGCCTGCAGGTCAAGCTGGATAGCAGACAGCGCTTCCTTGAGAATCCCCTGGAGCTCTATATTAAAAATATCAGCGATATCCTTCCTCAATGAAGTCAACAGCTCAAGCTTGAGTGCGGCGAGATCAAAGTCACGGCTCGGCAACGCAGATTAAGGGGGAGAGGGGGACACGCTCACGGCGCGTGCACTTGGCCTCAGTCGTGTTTGAATGCCACCTTGGGTTTTCGTATTCTTTCGTATTTAAAGTGACAAAAAATTCTAATTATAAGCAAAGATAAGGAGTAAAATAAGTTAAAGTATATTAATATTATATGACCAAAAAGTGCAAATTAATAAAAATTTTAATCGAAATCAGCAGGAGCCTCCAGCTTCGCGTCCTACTCCATTCAAACCCGAATTCGAACTCTCAAGAACATCATCATTTATGAGTAATAATTTCAATTGCAAAATTCTTCCAGCCACATGCAATGGCTTTAATCTGCTGTTTTTTTTTTTGTCTGGGTCTTCTGATTTTTGATTACATCACCATACATATGTGGGAGGGGGAAAATGTGAGGTGAATAATACAATAGCATTCTCATACTCACACTGTTCCTCAGAAAGACTTCTCTCTACTGGTAAACACTTTCCCTTTGACTGGATCTTATCTGGGGTAGCATCATTAGCCTGTGATTGCATGACCACCACATACACCCACATGTAATAAACACATCAGTATTAATTACATCTTTGTAAATCAGATATTAAGACTGAGGCCTTACTTACGTCATGATCATTGTCCTCAATGCTGAATGCATGGTGGAGATCTGGGTTGCTGGCCATGTCCATCAGCTCGATGACTAGGTTTCTGGTAAGTAGCTGTGTAACAAAGGAATGCTAGAACAGGAGACAAAGGTATTCATAAAGACATTTAGTAAATTGCAAGATATAGAATGCCCTCCATTAATTTTGGCACCCTTGGTAAATATCAGCAAAGAAGGCTGTGAAAATTGTCTTTATTGTTTAACCTTTTGAACTTTTGTTCAAAAAATTCACAAAAATACTCTGCATTCATGGGTATTTACATTTTTATTCATTTAACAGACGCTTTTATCCAAAGCGACTTACAAATGAGAGCACACTCACACACCAATGGTAGCAGAGCTGCCATGCAAGGTGCTAGCTTGCCATCGGGGGCAACTTTGGGTTCAGTGTCTTGCCCAAGGACACTTCGGCATGGGATCACCCGGGCTGGGATTCGAACCACCAACCCTACGATTAGCGGATTAGTGGACAACCCGCTCTACCGACTGAGCCACAGCCGCCCTAAACAATTGCAAACAAAATACAGGTTTGTTTAAAAAAAAATCTTTGTTAAATATATGAGTGGCACAATTAATGGCACCCAATACTCAATCAATACTTTGTGCTACCTCCCTTTGCCAAGATAACTGCTCTGAGTCTTCTCCTATTATGCCTGATGAGGTTGCGGTCAGTAAACTATTTTTGTGTTGATTCTGATGGATGTGTTGGATCATTGTCCTGCTAGAAGATCCAACCATGGCACATTTGAAGCTTTCTGGCAGAGGCAGTCAGGTTTCATTTAATACCTGTTGATATTGATAGAGTCCATGATGCCATGTTTCCTAACAAAATGTCCAGGTCCTCTGGCAGAAAAACAGCCCCAAAACATTAAAGAGCCACCACCATATTTAACCCTGGGCATGAGGTACTTTTCCATACGGCTACCTCTCTGTGTGCACCAAATCCACCTCTGGTCTTTATTGCCAAAAAGCTCTATTTTGGTTTCATCTGACCATAGAACCTGATCCTATTTGAAGTTCCAGTAATGTTTGGCAAACTTAAGATGCTTGTGGTGATATAGAAGATTTGGATTATAGTTTGGAGACCTTCTGACCCCAAAACACAACTAACTTCCGCAATTCTCCAAAATCCTTGGAGATTTTTTTGGCCACTCAAACCATCATCTTCACAGTGTGTTGAGATAATATAGACACACGTCCTCTTCCAGGTTGATTCATAACATTTCCAGTTGACTGGAACTTTGTATTTATTGCCCTGATGGTGTAAATGGGCATTTCCAATCCTTGTGTTATTTCCTTAAAGCCACTTCCCATTTTATGAAGCTCAACAACCTTTTGCTTCACATCACAACTAAATTCTCATATTTATACCCATGTGAAACAGGAAGTCGTGGTTGAACAATTTCCTGTTCCTAGTCACCCAGGTGTGCTAAAAATGTCAAATATAAATGGGAATATACTTCAAATATATTTTTCTCATATGAATTCATAGGAGTGCCAATAATTGTGCCACACATATATTTAACAAAGATTTTAACGTGTTGTGTTTGAAATTGTTTAATATCCGTGAGAGAAGAGTATTTTTCAGATTTTTTTTAACAAAAGATCAAAAGGTTAAACAATAAAGACAATTTTTCACTGCCTTCTTTGCTCGTATTTTCCACGGGAGCCAATATTAGTGATATACATAATAAACTATAATTTTTTTTATTATTCTTCTTCACCTGTAAGAGAGTTTCTGCTGTGGGCCTCTTACGAGGATTCTTTGTCAAACACATCTTCACAAAGCTATGAAAACCTGCAGACCTATAAAGTGACAGTAATACCAAAAAACATGACATCAGAAATGAAACAATAAATAAAACTATACTGTATATTAAACTGCTTTATATTACACTCTAGAGCCAACAGTAATCATTATTATCTCTCAAAAGACGATGTTACCATTTTGCCTTATCTTTCAGTTTAGGGGGCTGAAAGCTGCTCTTGGACATCAACATCAGAGCTCTGGGACAAACAATTGTTGCTGTTATCAACAATTACTCTTATAAAACACAAAAAGGATTTTACATACTGTAAGTGCATATGAATATGTTGCACAAGTGCTGTATGTACCTAAATCATTCTTACTTCATGGGATGAAGATCAAACATGGGTGGCTGTAGCTCTGCCAGCTCAATGGAAGTGATGCCTACTGCCCAAATGTCACACAAGTGGTTATAGCCACCTTTCTTCTCCACAGCTGCAACCTCAGGGGCCATCCTTGGATAAGCAGAAGCATATTACATTTGACAGAATTGTTAAGCTAATTAAAACTAGCAGAATTGTTAATTGTTTAATTAATTAATGCAAAACCAACAGTCTTTCCGTAAAACAAAAAAAGAAAAAAAGAAAAAGACTATCATGAACCATTAGTCATCGCTGGTGCTGCACAGGATCTACTGCAGTGAGATAAATTGGGAATGAGTTGAAGGGTACTGATGGTCCTTCAAGTCATTATACAGCTGGCTCACCAGTAGGGAGTTCCAATAAAAGATTTCCTCTTCGCAGCAGTGGCACTGATCTCTGCAGCAACCCCAAAATCAGCTGCAAGGACAGAGATAGAGGGCAGAGCATAGAAAGACAGAAGAAAATAGAAAGAAAAATCATAATGAGAAACCTAAAGGAATGTCTTATCAAAGAAATGTAGAGGTTGTACAAATGACAAGCTGTGTGTGACTGTGGCATGAAGCCACAACAAATTCCTACTGACCCAGTTTGACATCTCCTCGTAATGTAAGAAGTATGTTGGCGCCCTGCATAAAACGACAATACAATACATTGTTAAGCCTGTACTTATTTTTAAAATTGTGCTTTAATGCAACATTTTCTTTATGAGTGTTGACTGGTGTCTACAGATGCTGGTGTAGTGCTTTACTCTATATTCATATATAGAATTTTAAAAACCAAGTAAGTCTCACTATGCAGATTTGGTATACTGAACAGGAACAAATAAGCGAAAGCATTTTGGTAACTGTGAATGTATAATACCATTCTACATCTGTAGCTGTAACAAGCGTCTATCTAAATGCCATTTTGAGTATGAGGTGCCCAAACAGGTTTACTGGAATTCTACTTTACTGGAAATGAGCTGGAAAGGAGCTGCTTATCAGAAGCATTTTGATTTAATTCTAAAAAAGTCCTCTTTCATGTTTCAAGGGTGTCATGTTCATCTTAACTCTATAAAGCAATGGTCACCACCCCTCTTAATTGAGGTATGCCTTCCTGTTTTAGTTGATCAAGAACTTCTTAAGGCAATGTTTGGATGGTCAGGTCGACACAATTATGGTTGGAGCTAAAGTCTTCAGGAAGTCAGATCTCCACAAACAGGGGTGGTGGCCACTGCTATAAAGTGTCTCAAACATACTCTAAAATAAATACATTTAAACTGATCACTGGTTAATTAAAACAAAATAGAATATTGTACCTTAATATCACGATGAATTTTGCCAGTTTCATGGAGATGATTTAAACCCTGCAGATGAAAGAGAGAAGAAACTTGTACTTAGTTACAGCATTATACAAGCAAAGCGATACCAGTAACCACAGTCAAGGGCAATACCCTTATATATCCGTCCATCTTCTACCGCTTATCCTTTTCAGGGTCATGGGGAACCTGGAGCCTATCCCAGGGAGCATGGGGCACAAGGTGGGGTATACCCTGGACAAGGTGCCAGTCCATCGCAGGGCACAATCACATACACACTCACACACCCATTCATACATTACGGACACTTTGGACACGCCAATCAGCCTTCCATGCATGTCTTTGGACTGAGGGAGGAAACCGTTGTACACAGAGGAAACCCCCACAGAACGGGGAGAACATGCAAACTCCGCACACACATGACGGGACTCGAGCCCCGGACCCTGGAGGTGTGAGGCAAATGTTCTTACCACTAAGCCACCGTACGCCCCAAAACCCTTATTAGACAATCACTAAATGTAGAAATATTCCTCAACATCTGTAGTCTAGAGCACCATAGTGATATGTTACCAGGAAAAAAGGCAAGATGATTTTCCAATAAATACAGGCAACACTGTCTCATAATTACCTGGGCAATGTGTAGAATAAAGAAAATGTCTCACCTGCAAAGTTTCTCTACAGATATATGCAATCTGCTTCTCCTTTAGGGGCCCAGTCACTGTGGAGAAGGAATACAACTAACACTTTATATAATGTGGTAGGGAATTTGAGAGGTTTATAATAATCAGAGCTTACCATGGTAGATGTCTTGCAATGACCCTCCTCCACAGTACTCCATACAGATCCACAGCTTTGTGTTTCTGAGGAACAGAGGTAATCATTTGTAAATGCAACAATGAAATCACAGTTTTACAAACAATTCTGCAATTGTATTTGTAACCTAAACTATATGGTGATAAGTATGTTGACAGCCATTGCAAAACCATGGGTATTAATACTGAGTTGTTCCCCGTTTGCTGTTATAATAATTTCCACTCTTCTGAGAAGGGTTTCCACTAGATTTTGGACCATGGCTGTGGGGATTCACCCATTCTACTATAAGAGCACAAGAGGTCAGGCACTGATGGCAAGATAGGAGGCCTGGCCTGAAGTTGTTGTTCCAGTTCCTTCCAAAGATGTTCAGTGGGGTTGAGGACAGAGCTCTGTGCAGGACATTCGAGTTCTTCTTTATAAACCTTGATAAACTTTTTTTTCAATTCAATTAAATTTTATTTGTATAGCGCTTTTTACAATGGACATTGTCTCAAAGCAGCTTTACAGAAACATATAAACACGGGATACAGATTTCAAATGTGTGAGTTTATCCCAATTGAGCAAGCCGGTGGCAATGGTGGCAAGGAAAAGGGAACCCATCCTCATCTGGGTAACAACGGATAGTGTGAAAGTAAAGGAAAGTTCATTATGGTTTTATATGAAGTCTGTATGTTGAAGTAGTCGACTGTTCACAGGAAACCCGAGTGCAAAACTGTATGCTGTAATTGCAGTCCCAGGGCCAAAGTAGCGACCGTAGTCCCAGCAACCACAGTTAGTGTGTCCATCTGGAATTGGAGTAGATGAGAGCTCCATCCAGAGGCATAAACCATGTCTTTATGGACGTCTGTTTGTGCAGAGGGGCACGGTCATGCTAGAACATGTTTGGGCCTTTTGGTCCAGAAGGGAAATCTTAATGCTACAGCATACAGAGACATTCCAGACAACTGTGTGCTTCTAACTTTATGGCAGCAGTTTGGGAAAGACAAACATATGGATGTGATGGTCAGGTCCAAAGCCAAATACTGTTGGTGATTAACGTAGGTGAGATCATAGTTACAGTGCTGTTTAGACCTGTGCTGACAAAAAAAATTATTCAGTTACTGCCTATGTAACTATTTTAAGTGTGAGCAAAGAAGAGAGTACTGTCTGTGTGAGTAATGTGTTTATTGCTAGAGTCCAGACATCTGCTGGAAAACACCAGAAGCATCAGGCCTGCATAACTCTACCTGTGGTAGCTGCCATAATAGGCTACAATATTCTTATGCTTGCACTCCTTCATTGTGGTGATCTCCTGCTGAATAGATGTGATGTCATCTCCTGAAAGGGGCACAATGTGTTATATTACAGCTCTGTAATTTCACTCCTTGCCTAATAAAACTTGTTATGAAAGGAGACATTAACAGCTCTAAAACAATGTATCCTACAACGGTCTTGGCACCATTGAATTGTAACTGTAAGTAGGTCAAACAAAACCTAAAAAAAGTAGCGGCATGGCCATCAATAACAAAGCAAAATAACTGCATGGCTTATGTTATGCTATGAGGTTTTTTTGTTTTGTTGTAAGTGTATATATCTGCAATAAGTCAGAGTGGGTTGTTAGAGTAACAGTATATACCTACCCGGATCCAGTTTAACAATTTTAATAGCAGCCATTTTTGAGGTCTTGATGTTCCTTGCCTAGAAGACAATAAAACTCAAAATTTATATGCATTCTGTGCTTATCATTACTACAGCATATTATGCTCACTTAAACACTGTAGCATACAGTGTTTACTTTGGTAAAGTGTTAGGAATAGAATAGGAACAGAGCCAGCTTTCCTAGCAACTATCTCATGAATAATTTCCGAGTGTACCACCACTCCACTCCACCACTGCATGGTGCCAGCAAACAGTATTTGAATGAGCACTGAGTACACCATCTTACTTTAGAATTTTATAAACAACAATGACATGGTGACTGTGATTATGTTAACAACTTACAGTTGCGGAACAGTAGCCTGTAGAACGAAATGTCTTGATTTGTACTGGCTCATGCCTTATTATTCAACGCGCGGTCCGTGAACAACAAAGCACTGCTTTTATCCGACTTTATCACAGATAAAAAGCTGGACTTGTTGTTTTTAACTGAAACCTGGCATAAAGAAAATGATGGGCTCCTGTTTAACCAGATCACTCCAGCAGGCTTTGGAGTTTTAGATCTCCCAAGGTTATCTGACAGAGGCATTATTGTGGTTTACAACCTGAAGTTCAACACAAGCTCTGTGTATGTTCCTCAGTTTTCATCATTTGAATGCCTGGTCTTGAGTATTTCTGCTCCTGTATCCACCATCATCGCTACAGTCTATAGACCACCCAAAGCTAAGACACATGCAGCTTTTATACCAGAGTTTGCTGAGTTCCTGTCAATGATGAGAATGAAGTTTGACAGAATTCTAATTGTGGGAGATTTTAACATTCATGTGGATCAGAGTGACTCTGTTGTGGTTAAGAAATTTCTGTTACTAATTGACTGTTTTAGATTCACACAGTTTGTAACTGACCCGACTCATAACAAGGGCCACACCATGGATCTTGTGATTGCTAATGGCTCATTTGTATCCCAGTTTTCATCTACTGACATTGGACTATCTGATCATTCAGCTGTCTTTTTTAACCTGGAACTGTATCATTCAAGTGAGCCTACCATCCGTACAGTGACCTTCCGGAAGTGGAAGTCTATGGATCAGACAGCTTTCTCTAATTCTGTGGTTTCCACCCTAAGTGATCTTCATCCCTCATCACTGGACGAGAACGTTCTGCAGCTAAACTCCACTCTTGCTTCTAATTTCGACACTTTTGCTCCTCTTAGGTCACATTCACCCGCTCTGCTCCCTGGTATAATGACAATCTACGTTCTAGAAAGGCTACTTGTCGGAAAATGGAGCGCAAATGGTGCCTTACTGGACTGAATGTCTACCGTCAAGAGTGCAAGGATCTTCTGGGGGATTATCGTGTTCTAATGGAGACTGAAAGATCCTCTTACTTCTCTCAGGCTATTGTGAACAATCAAAATAATCCCAGACACTTGTTCCAAACCATAAACAGATTGCTTCAAGTTAACGCTGTTACCACTTTGCCTGTTTCTCAGCAGCTCTGTGACTCTTTTCTTCAGTTTTTTAATTCAAAGATTGTCAATGTTCGCAAATAAATTTCTGCTAACCCTGACTGTGCTACTTCACTCCTTTCTCCATCTGGGTTCACTGGTGTTTCTTTCACTCATTTCTCACTGCTTGATTCTGAGGCTCTCACAAGGGAGGTATCCAGCATGAAATCAACCACTTGCTTGCTGGATCCAATTCCTACGAATCTATTTAAATCGTGATTCGCTGTTTGGTGCCCTACTATCCTCAGCATTATTAATGAATCTTTGGAAACTGGGGTCGTTCCAGCAGCACTTAAGACTGCTGCTGTTACACCAGTACCAAAGAAAGAAAATGTCTCCATGGATGACTTTAACAATTTTCATCCTATCTCAAACCTTCCGTTTATGGCAAAAATACTTGAGCGTGTTGTTGCCTCTCAACTCTGTAATCATCTTACAACCAATAACCTCTTCGAACCCTTTCAGTAAGGTTTTCGAAAATTTCACAGCACAGAAACGGCGTTGGTCAAAGTTACCAATGACTTGTTGATGGCCTCTGATTCTGGAGCTACCTTACTTCTTATTCTTCTTGACCTTAGAGGCACCTTTGATACTGTGGATCATGGTCTTTTACTTACCCGCCTTGAAAGTGTTTTTGGTGTGTCTGGGACAATTTTAAGCTGGTTTAAATCCTATTTTACTGACCGTTCCCATTTTATTTCTATGTGTGGCTTTAGGTCTGACACGTGCTCGGTGCTCACTGGTGTTCCGCAGGTCTCAGTTCTAGGCCCTCTACTCTTTAATATTTATCTATTTCCACTAGGGCATCTGCTGCGATTGCTTGGCCTCCGTTATCACTTTTATGCTGACGACACCCAAATCTACATCCACTCTAAATCTGGTGAAAACATTGATGCTTGCTATCTTTCTGACTGTGTTTTGAAATAAAAGCTTGGATGAACAATAACTTTCTGTGCCTGAACAGCGGGAAAACTGAGGTTATGCTTGTTGGATCCCGTCATCAAATTTGCAAAGCAGCCCCACTATCCCTGTTTTTTGATGGCTCTATTCTGGAGACCCAAAGTAAGATGAGGAACCTTGGTGTGATTCTCGATACCAGCCTCACTTTTGATTTTTTTTGTTCAGAGCACTGTGAAGGCATCCTTCTTTCACCTCAGAAACATAGCAAGAATTCGTCCAATGCTAAATTTATCTGTCGCTGAAAAGCTGATCAATTCATTTGTAGTCTCGCGGCTGGATTACTGTAATGCTGTTTTAGCTGGAGTTTCTAAAAACACAATTAACAAATTGCAATATGTTCAGAACTCTGCCACCCGGATCCTGACGGGAAGCAGGAAATATGACCATATCACTCCTGTTTTGAAGTCATTACACTGGCTCCCGGTCAGGTTCCGTGTTGATTTCAAGATCATGTTGTTGGCACGGTTTTACATGGCTCCACAATATTTATCCATCTTATTAATCCCTTACACCCCAAATCGCAGACTACGCTCTTCACAGCGTAATCTGTTAACTGTTCCACAAACACACCTGAATTCTATGGGTGATCGGGCTTTCTCTGACTATGCTCCTTCATTTTGGATCTCTCTTCCTCCTGAACTCAGGGGAGCCCAGACTCTTGGCACTTTTAAAACTCTACTTAAAACACACTTTTTCAAACTTGCATTTGACTGCTAGTGTCTTTTTATTGTAGTTTTATCACTTTTACTATCAATTGTGTTGTTTTAGTTCTTTTCATTTTTATTTTTGTATTGTATTCTGTGTATTGTTCATTCATGTACAGCGCTTTGAGAAGCTACTTTTAAAGGCGCTTTATAAAATAAAGATTATTATTATTATTATTATTATTATTATATGACCATGACAAACATGGTGGTGGTGAAAGCAAATTTTGAGGAACTTTTTGGGCTCAGATATTTGTAGTTAGGGTGTTTGATCAACTCATTACGCTTATTAAACTCGTTAAACTAGGAAAGCAAATGATAACAAATTATATGTTATTCATTTTTAAATTAGAATACGTTTTTAAAACATGCATAGATCTTCCTACAGGAGAAACAAGAATTTTAATATCTACAACCTTACTTTACATTAAATTTAGTTTTTCTTAGACTGAGTGCAAGGAATTCATCTCTGGCATCATTAATGTATGACATGAATATTTGTGTTTTTTTTATTCCTGGACAGATATCTCAGTCTAAACTAATTCCATCTACACTGGCTAACTTGTTTACTTTAGCATTTGGTTTATAATATGATGTTTGTTTGGGTTTTTTTAACAGATTTTTAAAAATAGGCAAAAATATCCATCCATCCATCTTCTATGCCGCTTATCCTTTTCAGGGTCATGGGGAACCTGGAGCCTATCCCAGGGAGCATCGGGCACAAGACGGGGTACACCCCGGACAGGGTGCCAATCTATCGCAGGGCACACAATCACATGCACACACCCATTCATACACTATGGACACTTTAGACATGCCAATCAACCTACCATACATGTCTTTGGACTGGAAACCAGAGTACCCAGAATCCACGCAGCATGAGAACATGCAAGCTCCGCACACACAGAGCCGCGGGAATCGAACCCCGACCCTCGCGGTGTGAGACGAACGTGCCTGTGCCTGTGTGCCTTAGGCAAAAATATTATACTTCAGAGACACCTCATTTTCCAACCATGTTTTAACTACTACTGTGCCAACATTGTAAGAGTCAAATGGTTTCATAAGCACTTTTACAACATATATACCAATGGTTAAATTGTTTAAACTGCCTGGAGGTTCCTTTTAGAGTGGTATCAGTATTTCATGCCCCCTGAACAGGCCCCGCGGCACATGCCTCCAGCAAACATAGTGCTGACTTTGGGGTTTATATCCATTTTATTTTGTTACAGTAACATAGTGACTCTATCGTTAAAGGCTGTTGGTTACTGATCAGAAACCCTGTCTGCTCCAGTGGCACTGTATCATGGCTAGCTCTGACCGTCTTCCTAACAATCTGGGATATGCAATATGGGATATGCTTCACTGTGCTGTAATGTATATGTTGCAAATAAATGCTTATACAGCATCAGTAACCTCATGATGAGGTGATCTAAAATATGTAGAAATTATGTTGATGGAATAATGGAAATCCTAGAATTTAGATCCAGAATTTATATTAGAATTTCCATTAGATCAAAGCCATTTAAATTTAATAAATAATTGGGTATAGGAGTGCAGGAATTAATTTCCACTGTGCACTTGTTTATGTCGCTTAGCACAACATAACAAGTGTATGTGTCTATTAACGAAAATGGCCGCCTTGTTTTCTTCCCATCACTGATGAACACAGCAAAACATGCATGCCTGGACAAAACCTGGAACTAAGCTGAGCTGTCTTCCTGTTGTTTTTCCTGCCATGGCAGTGGACTTCCTGCTCTGGAGTAAGTGACAGTGAGGTGGCCCTTAATGGTCTTACAGCAAAACTTTAAATAATGCAGCTTGGGACAATGGTTTGGCCAGGAAGTAGGTCCACCTTTGATCAGCAAGCCAAAAAATGTTTTGTTTTTTACTTTCTGTCCAAACTACACCTGGCAAGACATCCATAAGTCAACTTCTCCAAACTACTGCTTTCGAAATCTGTGGAATATTTATCTTCATATTTTAAATATTTAAAATTTGCCATTCGAGATAGGCAATAGAGTGTGAAAAGGCTTCTTTGTCTATTGTATATACTGTAAGAAATACCAAAGGGTTCTTTGCTAGCCCACTCTATTATGACAGAGGCTGTTTATAACTGTGATGGTTCTCTTTTTTTCACTCCAAAACAGAAAGGCAGGACATGAAACCACTCATGGAATGTCAAGGCCACACCTGCATGCCTTATGTTATGAATAGCAGAAGGATGTAGTTGTTTGGTTGTGTCTGAACGTTTGAGTGTGTATCAGTTAGTAGTTAATCAACATCGCCTGTAATGAGACCTGACTAGTAATGGGCTGAGCTCCTAGTATTGCCTAAGTAAGGTGAAAGTAAGTGTTCCACAAAAGGTACAGGTTAGTATTATTAACACTAAGCATAAACAGAGGACATTGGAAAATGCACAGCCTGAAATGAGAGAAGGTGAGTTGATGAGTCACTACGCATACACAAGCATCTCCATGAAAAACAGAGGTTCATGCCATGTAGTTTCCATTCCCATGTTTGGGCAGGTTAAAATATTCCTGGCTCCTGATCTCCAGGTCTCTCACCTTAAACACATCACCGTACGTGCCGCTTCCGATCCTCTGAAGGATCTCATAGTCCTCCAACGGGTCTAGAAATGAAACTCCAATAGTATCCATGATAGCAGCGAAACCCTATTAGGCTCTGAATGCAATGGACATGATTAAATCCCACAACTGCATCCAAGACACTCTCTGGCCACAAGGAAAGTCGAATCAAACGCGTTAAGCGGAAAGAAACATAAAAATGATAACGCGCTACTGTTTAACCAGAGGACTAAACGGATTTGTCTGTAGACGCACCGAGGCAGCGAGAATGAAGAGGTGTCAGGACGCATTGTGAAGCGGCGAGCCTACACACGCACACACACGCGCGCGCACACATACACACACACACACACACATTATTACACACACACACACGCGCGCGCGCGCGCTCTGAGCATACCCCATGATTCCTGGAAAGAAACGCAAGAATATGAACATCTTTTTTACTTTTTATTATTATTATTATTTTACACATGTAAGCCCTTTCAATCATAAATTGTTTTACAACACTTTCGGGTTTTCTTTTCTTTTACTTATTTGTATTACTTCAATTGCATGTTCTATGTTATAGAAATAAAAATAAAGAAACGTCCCATTTTCAGGAGACTGTATTTTAAAGATAATTTTGTAAAATCCAAATGAGCTTTACAGATCTTTATTAGAAAGGGTTTAAACAATGTTTTTCATGCTTGTTGAATGAACCATAAACAATTATTGCACATGCACCTGTGGAACAGTCCAGTTTACATGCAATTAAGGTCACAGTTACAATAACTTGGGACACTAAAGAGACATTTCTACTGACTCTGAAAAACACCAGAAGAAAGATGTCTAGGGTTCCTGCTCACCTGCGTGAACATGCCATAGACCTGCTGCAGGGAGGCATGAGGGCTACAGATGTGGCCAGAGCAATAACCTGCAATGTCTGTAATGTAAGACGCCTAAGACAGTGCTACAGGGAGACAGGAAGGACAGCTGATTGTCCTTACACGGGAAAATTACATGTAATCATGTGTCCCCACAGATGTGATGGAGAATTTGCAGCTGCCTTGGTGGAAGAGTGGAGTAACATCTCATGGCAATAACTGACAAATCTAGTGCAGTCCATGATGATGAGATGCAGTGTAGAACTTAAAGCAGCTGGACACCACATACTGACTGTTACTTTGACCCTGCCCTTGTTCAGGAACTCATTATTATATTTCTGTTTGTCAGTGAAACTTGTTTATGTCTCACTTGAATGTTTTTATGTTCATACAAATATTTGCTCATGTTTAGAAATTGCTGAAAATAAAAGTAGTTGAATGTGAGAGGACTTTTCATTTGTGTGTGTATATATATATATATATATATATATATATACATATATATATATATATATATATACATACATATATAT
>JAFFST010049972.1:46378-63890 GCA_022414735.1 Noturus placidus
CCTCCCCACGCCCACAATCCTCTCTTCCGCCTCCCCATTTTTTTCCTCCTCTCAGACTGTTAAGAAGCTCCCCACGTGCGCGCGCTCAGGCATCTTCCGGTCCTGGTCTTGGTGAGGTCGTGCTCTCGGGAAATAACTCCGGTGACCCGGGCCTGTTCACGCGGACAGCACAGCGTTACTGAGCGTTGCGTTTTTAACCGAACATGGCAGACCCGATGACACAGTCCCACCAGATATCGTCGTCCCAAGGGCTGAACGATGGACCCGCTAAAGACTCGAAGTTTTCCGGTAAGAGAACCAGCTGAATCGGTTTAATCAGCGCACAACAACAACAGTGTCGAAACCTTTCATAGAATAGGGAAATATTTTAGTATTATATTATTATTAATGTTGTTTTCAAGCTGAGTTCTCCAGTGAATCAGGTTTGAATTTGAACGGCGTGGATGATCTTCTGCGTTGTGGTTTCTTTGCGGTTCTTTTTAAGGCGAACTATAGCCTTTATTGGTTATAGAAAGGAAGTGGCTTCATGTGTGACCTAACTTTTAACTTTATGTGCAGGATCTAGCCGCGGTGACACATTTTTATGAGCTCATACTGTAGCTGTGCTGCAGTGCAGCGCCCTTGCATTGCTACCAGGGGCAAAGACGGACACGAGCTCTCTCTCTCTCTCTCTCTAGTGTAATGTACAAATGTACACTATTTATACACCGTGCTAATGTACTCCGAATACATGCTGTTATAGCTGCACATTTTGTGTTTGCTACCCTTTTTTTTTTTTTTAAAGCTTGTACGCTACTGAAAACGTCGACAAGAAAGAGAAGCCTCGTTATACTTCAACCCTTATTCTTCATCCGCCATTATCAACACCACGCCTTGGCCTCATTACTTTAAATAAACCCGAGGCCCATGCTTCTATCTTGTGTTTTCTCGTGTATGCCCCACTGCATGTTTGAAGAGCGCATGGCAATGAAATATGATGTAGGTGGTATTGTTATTGGGTCTCTGTTCAAAATGGCCACCCATTGGGATGCCAGGTCTTTTGTTGTCAGTCATCACAGGTTTTGGGACGTTTATTTAAATATGGTGGCAGTGTTGCCTTGCAGTATAATACCATAGACACCACACTATTTCTGGGACGGTATACCTTTCTGTACTTTCAGTGTGTATTTTTACCTGAAAATATGAACGTACAGTATTGTACATAATAGGACCTTAAAAGAAAAGTCCATACATTAAAATTTGTGGCTTTTAGTATGAATGTGTAAGCCTTAAGGTTATCTATAAGCAAGGGTTTCAAACTGATGAGACAATTTACATTTAGAAGATGTAAGCATTCAAATTGTAGTCTCTCTCTACCACCAATACGCATTGACAGTTTTAATGACATCATTCTGCACTTCAGTGTCTCATCAGATTTTCTGTCCAATCAAAAGCTCTCTAGAATCTGACATTATAAAAAAAAAAAAATATCACCTTGCTGAAGTTGCGCGAGAGAAATCATATCAAGCATGGGTCCTTATTGTGACTTTGGCTCTTTGAACAAGTGCATTTTGGTCAGTTTTCAAACTGTAAGTTGGTTAAGAAGGAACTGGGAAGTGAATCCAATGTATCGTTGTTGCTCGGGCTCGCGTGGTGCTAACTGTCAAGTAGTACTGTGAGGTAAGCGACACACTTTTGGCTGTTTTAAAAGTGGGAGGGGCCCCTCAATATGTCCTGCCCTGACTTCCTGTTTCGGTGGAAATTACATCAACACATAATAATGCTGCGTGTTTCAAGGCACTTCATGGGGACTTTAACATGAAAGTTGAAGGTTTGAAACCTTATCTGTTGGAGCCAAGTATTCAATTGATATGGTGTCAAGACGGTCAGTCTAAAGGACATAAAAATGCTGCATCACTCTCGTTTGGCAGAGATGACGCAAGGGCTAAATCCTACTGGCACCACTGTCCAGTTTGTCAAACAGCATTATGGGTAATGAAGGAAACTCTTAATCAATGTGACCATGTCAATGAGAGAGATTTAAAGAGTTCAATTCAGAATTTCATTGTAAAATAGACCAAATCTTGGATGCCATTGAAGAGCTCAGGGTAATTATAAATAATATAATAATTACCCTGGGATTGAATTCTTTTGAACTTTTTGTTCACATTTATATGCTTGTTCACAATGGATTTTTCCCTTTAAACACCATAGATGACTTAAAGCTTCAGGATAAAATCTAATTAAAGCTAGAGACCATGCACATTCTTAAGTTGGATACATAAAGGTACAGAAAATGTCCCCATGGACGTACAGTTTAGTACCTAAGAGTGAACACTGGATCAGATGACCAAGTCAGTGGCGCCATTCCGAAACTCACAAGCCCTAAATGTCATATATAAGGCAAAATGTATTTCAGGTAAAGGTTACTGAGTTAATAATGCAACTTTCTGCTGCATTGTTCATAAATATGCCTGTTGTGTTCATGATCTATTATTGAATTACATTTAAATGTTGTCTCTGTTCTACTGTTTTAATACTTCATATTGATGCAGATATGGTAAATTATTAACAAGAAGTGTATTAATTTGGGGAGAAACAGAACATACCCAGTTGTGAAAATTGGCAATGCTTGGGCCTACAGCATTTAAATACAAATTAATTGTACTCTATGAAGAAACATTTAGATGTTTTGGTTAGATGAAAGTGATTTGATGAGTTTCTCACTGAGGCAGGTCTTTTTGCTTAGCTTAGGTTAGCAAGTAGTGTTGGAACAAATTGTTTGAATGTAACTACTACTTTTGTTTTGGACTTCATGTTATCTGGTCATAGCACAGAGTGATGACACTTCTGTTACACCTTGATTTTTTTCACCCTATGCAATGGCTTGGGGCTTAAGACAATTCCCACATCTTCAGATCAAACCACGTGGTTATCTGCTAACATGTAAGAGGAGACGGATACTTCCTAATGAAATCCAGTACACTACGAGCAGTTGTGTACTGTACATATGCAGCACATCTTACAAAGCGCCAAGACAACTCAAATTACTGACCTATCAGTGACCTGAAAAGGACCTAGTCCGAATGGCAGTTGGCAATAATTTCAGCTTTGTATGAGTACCAAATTATAAAACTTAGACCTGACTAGGTTAACTGATTATGAAGCTAATTCTAGCTTACATCTAATCTAAAGTGTTCAAGGCTGAGTCAGACAGGTGGCTGAGAAGACTTGTTTCAAAAGGAATTGATGTCGTATATATGCACAAGTTGTCATGCTGAAGTTTCCAACCTTATGGCACTTTTTTTTCACCCACTGCAAGAGATTTGTCTTTTTGCACTGTAATTTTTAAACTTTTCCTATCATATAGCTAAATATTTACAATAATTGTCACATTGCATATTTAATTCAGTTACTGATCACTAAAGTATCTCAGTAACCAGTCGTTAACAGGTTAGAGGACTGTGTGGTATCTAGAAATAGCGTCTGCAGGACCTGTGTATAAACCAATTAACTTGGTTAATGTCTGTGATAAACAGATAAGTACAGGGGACAAGTAAGTAAAGTAAAGGAGGGAAATAAACAGTGCTAGCAGTTTGTCCACTCGTCCCCTTAGACGTAAACGTCAATCCAAATCATTACAAAGTTAATTTCATCACCGAGTGACTGTTCACCTTTGTTCTGTGATGAAACATTTCTATCCTGATGGGAGTGGTTTCTTCCACGTCTCTTCTTCTACAGTCTCAGAGATTTGTACAATCTGTTCCAAGGTGCACTGAATCGGACCTGGCAGCTTATAGTGGCCACTTCTGCATTTGGAGTTATGGCTTCTATTGATGTGTTTTGCCGATGTTATTTATAATAGTGCAAAATGAATGTCGTATACTAAAATGCAACCTGTGAGAAATATGAACTGTTACTAGCATGCATGATTGCTTATCTAATGCTGGTGATGAACAAAATAATTCAGTATTTTAGAAATAAGTTACCAAGCCGGTCAAAACTTTGAGCTTATTATATTACTAAGATTGTGACTATGTAAATTGGTGCACAGACACCGATACTGAAATCCCACTCATTTCTACTATTGACCAATGCTTACCAGCAGTTAGCCTGTTAAATAACCTAGCTAATGTTAGAAATGAAGAAATATTCTTTTTATGTGGCCTGTTTTCTTAACTGTTTCATTCTTGAGACTGACTTTGCTGATTTGGATTTGTTTTCTTACAGTAAATGTACTTGATTTTTGCAATAATACAACATGGTATAGGCTCGATCAAGGCATCTTTGACGCTCTTTAATTTGCATCTGTTTTACCTTTTAGTTACTGTGGGAATATCTTTTTAATGACAGCTGGAATACATATTAACCTTCCAGAGTTTGCTAGGTGTGTCTAAGTGAAACTGGATGATGCGTGGGGTGGTCCAAGGTGTGTTCTGTAGTGAGAGGAGCTTAGAATAGGGTGAGGTCAGAATGCTGCACTACAGGTCTGCACTCCTAAACTCCAGCCAGTTCCACTTGTCCAGGTTAGGGTGTGGGTGAGCCAGAATTGCTGTCTGGCAGCAACGCACAGCCAGTGCAACTCGTCAGTCTTGTGATTGTTGCATTACAGGACTAACCTGCCCCTGTCAGAGGTTCACTCAAGTTTGTTGCACCTTCCGCTCGTTGAGTTTGTGAAGAAGGAGGCACCTTAAAATATAAAGGCCTATTGCTTCTGCATTTGAGATTTGCTTTTAAAAAAACTAGTGAAGACTGAGCTTTAAAACCAGCAGTGTTTTTCCAGTATCACAGTTTCGTCAGAGTGTAGTCAGGAAAATGGATTCCCTACATAGATTACATAATTCTCGCCCATGAGGCATTGTGTGGGTGCTTGTTTGGGTCAAATGTTGGAAACTTCAGCAGGAATTTGAGGAGTAGATGGAGAATTTTTTTTCCCTGCATTGGTTAATAATTATTGGAGAAAGCTGTCAGGATGTTCTCTTGGAACAGGGTAATTTTAGATAGATTTACTTTGCTGGTATGTGTGTTTGAGCTTCCTCGTCATAGAAAAAACGATCGACTTGATTCGCAAATCAAGTCTCCTAATTTGACACTGACTTTTAAAGGAAGATGCATAGAAAAGTTTGATTGCTTCGCTTTGAATGTGATCACAAGAGACAGGTAAGGGGGCTTATTTGTGGGCACTGCAATAATATTATCCATTTTTTTTGTAGCATTTAAGAAGGATTCTGACTCTATTTTCCTCTCATTCTTCTGTCCTCTTTAATTTTTCAGATTCCTTTTTTTCCTCTTCGCCTGTATCTCTCATTCAGTCTCCTCAAGGCAAGTGTATAGTTTTCTTCTGCTGCTGGCCTGCTTTTCTATCATTTTTTTATCTTCTCTCTATAATCTTATTCTGTTCCATCTCTTCTAAGAATGCCATCTCTTGCTCAGCTGCAGCTACGGTGCTCTCAATCCCTCTCTCTAGTGCCACCCTCCTGAGTAGGTAGCCACACCAGAGTAGGGTGTCAAAGTGAAACTATTTCGGATACTCTGAGTACTCCACCTAATATCACAGACTAAAATGAAGCAGAGGACAGGAATGTAACTGGAAGGAGCCATTGTTTCATTCATGGGAAGAACAGTAATCATCAAAGCCATGTAGGCCGTACCTGTAGTTATCCATTTACTTTGCAGTGAATGCGAGTGTTCTCTTTTTCATATGACCTTGCACTGGTCCTCTGGTGCCCCTAATATCCCTGCTTTTTGAAATCCAAAATAAACATCCAGGTCCCACTTGTTGACAGCCATTTTGATTATTGTAATCACTGACCATAATCATTCTTAAGTATCCTCCAGTATTCAAGAATTTCTTACTCACTTTTCATTGTTTATTTCAAAGCCAAAGAGCTAATATAGTTTCAGTTGTCTTGTATGGTTATCACTCTGCAAATCGAACACTGGCTACAAACAGGAAAGCAAAGCCCTCACAGATGCTTGAAATGTGCTCTTTCTTAGTCTCTTAACAGCTGGCCCTTATTAGAACAACGTTGCTTTGGATCTGGGATAATCCCAATCCCACGTTATTTTAACATGCCAGAGTTCAAGTTCACGTTGTATAAGAGCAGAATCCTAAAAATGGATCAGGCTGGTATCCCAGAGGAATCCTGTCCTTGATGTTCCTCCTCGGCCACTAACCGTTTATGGAGGCGCTGCCTTCCCATCTTTATTGGTACTGCAGGTAGAGTGACACAGGGAAGGGATGGACCACAAAACCTGCTCCAGGCTATCCCCTCCATGGCTAAGGCTGCTAGCTAAACATTTCTGCTTATGCATGCAAGATCTTCTCACAAGTTAGAAGAATTCTCAATAGTTACCATTTAGTTATTTCATTATTTATTTCCTATTTTGCCTCCTGTCTGCACTGCCTTTTTAGATTAATAACTGATTCAAAATTGATAGTTTTTATATTGACGAAACAAACTGCAACAGCAGGGTGTCAGCAGGTATTGAATGGTATTTCCTTTTTTGGACTTTGACAGCATGCGCTTGTGGTAGTTCAGATATGTACATCTGTGTGTGTGTATACTCTTTCATTTAAGATGTATATGGCCTTGACCGATGATTTGAATTATTCATTTGTTGGGGCGGTTGTGGCGCAGTTGGTAGAGCGGGTTGTCCACTAATCGTAGGGTTGGTGGTTCGATTCCCGGCCCATGTGACTCCACATACCGAAGTGTCCTTGGGCAAGACACTGAACCCCAAGTTGCTCCCAATGGCAGGATAGTGCCTTGCATGTCAGCTCTGATACCATTGGTGTGTGAGTGAACGGGTGAATGAGACACAGTGTAAAGCGCTTTGGATAAAAGCGCTACATTCGTGCGCCATTTATTTATTTGTGTAGAAATTCTTCGCTGTTTTAAAGTAGTTTAAAGGAGGTACACTTTCAAGTGTTCACAATATTCAAGATTATTTTATCTTCACTTTGTAAAGCAAGCATCTTCCATTCTGTGCTATTTAGATTCTTAAAGCATATATTATCCAACTGGCATGCAAAGAATAAAGGCAATCCATTAAACCTTGCAATGCATGACTGCTTCAGCTGTACCAAAATGGATGCTAAACATCCTGGGAATGCTGTTTAAAATACTAGTCTTAAGTGCTGATTGCTAAAGTTTTTTGGGGCATGCCTTTGGCTCGAAATAATGTCCTAGGAAAGTTACATGTTTAAAGCATTTGAGTTGATCAAATTAATTGCATATCAAGGTGAACATTTTGCATTCACCAGAGCTGCAAGTATGGCCCTCCACTTTAGCATATCTGTATGAAAAGAGTGTGCCTTGATTTGTTTCCTCCCCACTTTCCTTCTCTTCCTCCCTGCTCGTTTAATGAATACAGACAAACGGGTGGTATTGGACTCTGAGAAGCCATCAGATGGTGTGCCTACCTCACTTCGCTTTTCCTCCCAACCAAGTTCATTTTCGCCTGCAAATTATGGAAATGATAACTCTATTCCCTCAATTGGAATCAAGGATCGTAGTTTCCAAGAGAAAAGAGAACTTTTTGAATCATCGCTTGGATCGCAGAAACAGGACTCTTCCCCTATAAAGATCTCTCCTGTGTCTGAGCGAATCAGAGCATTGGAAGCTCTGGCTGCAAAGCAGAATGATTCTGATTGGAGTGATGCAGGGTTTCCTCATTTCAGAGAACGCCACTATGAAAAGTCTCATTCTGAGATACATGGCATCACTCTTCGTTCATCCATTAAGAAAAAGCCCACATCAAGTGAGCAAGATTCTCCAGAATCTCCCTTTGAGATTCTTGGTGATGCCAGGCGTGGAAGTGACTTTGAGGATACTGCTGATTGGATGAGAGCTCATTTGCCGCCAGCCCCTAACTTCAACATTGGCGAATCTGACTTTGATCAAATGAAAGAGAGGTCTGTAATGCCTGAATGTCCATCTGATAAGAAAAAGAGCAAAGATACAGATGTACAAGGAATTCCTTCATCTTTTGTAGGTGTACCTGATGAATTCATGGACAACCCTGATGAAGTGTCTAAACAAATGAATGATGATGATTCTAATCAGTCAAAGCAAGACACTATTGCAGATGAGTCAGAATTCGATCTCAGATTTTTACCTACAGCCTACATGTGGGACAAAAATGAGAAACCTGACATGAATACACAAGAACCACCAATCCTTTTTGAAACTCCGAGAACTGCATCTGCTGCACCTCCTGATGGTTTTGAGGCTTCTTCCCTGGAGTCTCCAACTCCTGTTCCGCAGGTTGACCCTAGTTCAAAACAGCAGTTTACAACTCTAGGCGTTGGCTTGGAGGGTGTAGAGATCCTTGAAGCTGACAGCTCTGGTGAATCTGATGAGACAGTTATTGAAGATGCAAGTGGTGTCAGTAAGGATGATGCTGTTGAGTGTGAATGTTCTACAGACAAGCAGGCTATTCCAAATGTACATGAGAAACCGAGTATTCAGGTGCCCATTATTAATGTAATTGAAACAGGAGAACAAGTTCTCAGTGATTATGAAGTGGAGCTTGAAGAAGAGGAAGATGATGAGCAGAGATATCAGATAATGCAGGAACCTGCAACAGAGTCTCCACAATTATCTAAGGAGCTTACTGACATTTCAAGGTCAGAATTGGAAGAGGCTGTTCAAAAAATGGAGGACATTTCCTTACCTGAAAATATGGCAGATTCTGATGGAGAGTATTCTCCAAAACACAAGATAATCAAAGATAATCTTAGCAATGATACAATTAACCAGACTTCCCTTCCCTTAAAAAGTCATAGCTCGGAGGGCTCTTGGACACAATCAACAGTGCCACAGAATACAGGCGAAATGTCCAGAGAATCTACCTTCGACAATATAAAATCAGACAAAACATCAGAAATTTTACCTGACCTCCCACCTAACTATGAGGATCTCTCAAATGATTTTGAGTCCAGTGACATAGATACATACTTGGATCATTATACTAGTGAGGAACTGGCTTTAAAAGACCAGTTAAGTTCTGGTGTGTTTACTGTAAA
Source organism: Noturus placidus (assembly GCA_022414735.1). Classification (NCBI taxonomy): domain Eukaryota; kingdom Metazoa; phylum Chordata; class Actinopteri; order Siluriformes; family Ictaluridae; genus Noturus; species Noturus placidus. Next base: position 55,389 of record JAFFST010049972.1, read on the forward strand.
CAATGGGGATATGAAGGAGATACTAAAATCCAACTCTCTTCAACACAGTCATAATAACACTATGCTTGCTGAATTTGATGAGGCTGTTGATGCAAACAAGCAGAATTATGATACTGGACCTGAGCCTTTTCCTGCTAACATTTTCACAGATGTCCCTGTTGAGCCTCTGCCAAATCTTGAATTAGATGATCAGTGTGTAGCTATCGAGGACAAGATGATAACTGATTCAGGGACCTTTTCCTTGACTGGGGAGCCGTACATGACTAGGTATGAAGTAGAGTTGCCCTCTTTCCAAGAGAGTACACCTGCTCAATTTCCCTCTTTTCATAATGATCCATTATGCAAAATCAGTGATGTGATCTGTGATTTTGTAGCCAGTGATTTAACTGAGGAACTATTGACCAATACTGAACAAGATGAAATAATCCAGTATGATGATCCAGGTTCGCGGATATCTCCAGAAGCCACAAACATACCTGAGCGCATTGAAGCAGAATCTGAACAAAATAAAATGGTCCAAAGTCATATTCCTGATATACAGATATCTGAAGAGCCCACAAACATATCTGAGCTGGTTGAAGCAGAATATGAACAAAATAAAATGGTCCAAAGTGATATTCCTGATAGACAGATATCTGAAGAGCCTGCAAACATACCTGAGCCCATTGAAACAGAATATGAACAAAATAAAATGGTCCAAAGTGATGTTCCTGATAGACAGATATCTGAAGAGCCTGCAAACATACCTGAGCCCATTGAAACAGAATATGAACAAAATAAAATGGTCCAAAGTGATGTTCCTGATAGACAGATATCTGAAGAGCCTGCAAACATACCTGAGCCCATTGAAACAGAATATGAACAAAATAAAATGGTCCAAAGTGATGTTCCTGATAGGCAGATATCTGAAGAGCCTGCAAACATATCTGAGCCCATTGAAGCAGAATATGAACAAAATAAAATGGTCCAAAGTGATGCTCCTGATACAAAGATACCTGAAGAGCCCACAAACATACCTCGGCCCATTGACATAGAAGTTGAACAAGATGACATAATCCAGTGCAATGCTCCAGATATAGAGAGATCCATAGAGATCCCAAGCAAACTTGAGTCCATTGAAGCAGAATCTTCCCCTACAACTGCAACAGATAGTTTTGTGGAGTTTATGAGAGAGTGTTTGAAATCACAGCAGGATGAAGAGTCCCAGAGCCTTGGTTCAGAACAGACCACCAAGGAACCTATATCTGTTGCTCTTCCCCTTTCTATGACCATGGATTTGGAGCAGGAGTGCCTTACAATCTCTGCTTTAAAAGATCTTGGGAGTAGTCATGAGGAACAGGATGACATCAGTATTCATAAAGACATTCCAAGCTCTGTAAAGGATCCAGTTTCACAACCTTTATTCCAGTCTGAGTCTTTAATTTGCCCAAATCCCTCTACTCATGGTCTTCCAAATGAGAAGCAGCCAGATGCCTCGCTAACCAAAGAGATCGAGGCAATCGACATCTGGGTGGCAGAAGCCTACCACCTTGCAGAGCATGTCTTGGCTCTAATACTAACCCACCTGACAGGTAAAGTCCTCCCCTTAGGCTGTCAGCCTGCTAACCCTGCACTCAAAGAATGCCCGAATACTAAACCAACTCTCTTAAATTCTCTTAACAGTTTGGATTTATACAACATGTTATATTCAGTTGCATGCTATTGAAAAATCAAGGTATCTTTTGAGCATCAGAAGGGTTGTCGTTTAAATTGTCCGCTCTATTACGAAGGAGATATTGTATTATTTTAAATGTATTGCAGAGAACCTCTCCTACACAAAAAAGACAAATTTAACATCCTGACAGTTTGATAATATGGCGCGCGCCCCCCCCCCCCCCCCCCAATGTAAATGTGGCAAATTGTGCTCTTGGCTGTTGCTATGTTCTCCACATGACGAGCTTTATACTTTGTTTAAAACTTGCATCACAGCCTTTAAAACCTGGCAAAGTGGTTACAACCAAGAGCATACAGTTTGCACAACCTGCAAAGTAGGGCAGATACAGTTCTCAAGCTCTGACTTGGTGCGGCATTCTCTAGCCATATAAAGCACTTTTATTATAATCTTTTAGCAAATATTGAGGGCAAAAGACCCTCATCAGAAGTGACGAGTAATTTTTAATGTGCTTTCACACATTTAAATAAATACTGTGCAGTACAGAGTGTGCTGTGGGATAATGTTCAGCGGATCCTTGCTGTGATTGTATTGATGTCATATTTATTATGCCAGGTGTGGTATGCTTCCTGGTTTTATATAGAGAACATTGGCATTTCTGCCTCTTTCGATTTAATGTCTGAAATTGGTTGTGAAAGCCATGAATAATATTCACTGCACTAAATTCCACAGTGACTTTCATAGGATGTCCAGAAATCCATTGAGACCTCAGTACAGCTGGAATGAGTACGAGATTATGAAAACCTGAGATTAGTTAAGCGCTTTAATTGCCCTTATAGGCAAGTAGAAAAGCTGCCTTTTTCTGTTTGGTTGGATGTTTGTGGTCAATGTCACTTCTTTCTACCATTTGCAAAGCCTTGAGTATCCTTGGACTGGAGTTGTGTAGAGATTACTTCAGGAAAATAAAGCCGAAACAAACACCAGGCATCAGTGACCTTGTTTTATTCTTTCAAGGATGTCTATAAAGCTGACTTGAATTGCAATATTTTCTACTAGTCATTGTGGCTCTGCCAGCAGAACAAACAGCGGATCGCAATTTTTTTAATGGATTTTGTTGCAGAGTAGAAATGCAACATTTCTAGCTAATACAAACTTGGTCATGGACGACCGACATGCTGATGCTGTTGCTATTTTTAATAATATACATATAACATTTAAAATGGTACTTTTTATCTTCCATGCTCCTACATGGGTCTGCCATGCCTATGTGGTTTTTAAATGTCTGAACACACATTGCCGTGCACCCACTTTCTATAAATGGCACCTGTGCCTTTAAGAGTTTAACAGTGTTGCTACTGAAAAGAGGCCACTGCAGTTTGGCTACCGCTGGGACGTGCTGGTGTATCTAGGGCCGCTTAGGAGAGCGGTGGAGGGAGGGAGGGAGGGATAATGAATGAGCACTCAGTCCAGGCTGGCTCCCTCTGGGCAATAGCAAAGCATGCTGGGAGAGACTCCGACCCCTGTAGAGAGCGAGACGGAAACCCCATGCTGGTGCCCATTGTTAGCCTCCTAGCATCTGAAATGGAGCAATGAAAACAATGGTGTGCTTTCTGAGGCTCTGACTTGTGTTGCAGTGTGTTCCCGTGGCCTTGGTCCATTGTGTTGCAGTTATGTCAAGATGACACATTTTTGTAAACATTTTTAGTTTGTGGCTTGTTTATATATATATGGTAATAATCAATGTTTACAGTGAAAACATTAACTTCAGTAGATGGATAGCAATAGATATCCTGAAATAATAAAACACATTGTAGTAATGGAGACTATGGATACAAATGAAGCTTCATTTGAATATGCATTTCGACTTTAAGCGAAACATTCAGTAGTAACAAAATCCCTGTAAAAGTAACATTTTGTACGGAATAAAACACAATGTGTGTTGTTCTAGGATACAAAGCAGAGTTACTGTTACCACCCCAAAAGTTGATAATTTTTCTGTAACTGCATTCTGTAACTTTGCTACGGCCTTAATTCACATTTTTAATTCGTCAAATTTGTAACTATTTTGTTTCATTGAGTGATCTGAGTTAGTCCTTTACCCAGTTTTTAATTTTTTCTCTCTTGGTCTACGATTGTGTCGAATGTTCATCTTACAAGTCCCTGTGAACGAGTTGTTCCTATAGAAACGATCACATAATAGAAAGAATTAAAATAAACCTGCGCTTTGAATTATAGCCGGCACTGTTGTCAAAGCTGCTTTTATGGAAAATTAATCAACACCATCTGATCGATTATATTCAGGACTTCAAGAGTGCTGTGGTATAAAATATTATAAACAATGTTATGCTCTAGTCAGTGCTGGTGCATCTACAATTCCTCATCTAAAATGTGTATTTTCAATGAATGAGTAGATTCCTTTAAGGGACTTTAAATGCACAGGCTGCTCTCTGTATACGTAATCTATAGGGAGAGTCTAGAGGGCAACTTGAAACACAATATGTGCTGGCATGAGTCAGATCTTGTGCTGTAGTGTGCATGTAGGAATCCTAGAACAGAAAGGAGGAACCAGAAATGAATATTGCAAGGTTGTGAGGACCTTCTGCAACTCTGAGCAAGCCTGATGACTTGAGAACGTTATGCGAAAATACAAGTGACACATGAGCGTGTAAGCTTTCCTGAAATCTTGAAGCACATGTGCTAAAGGCATCTCTGCACGTACAGGCTGTCAGCTATATAAGATTTTCTTAAAAGGTTCCTTTAACGCTTCAGCGGAGGCCATTTTGAGAACTCAGACTTACATAATGGACCCATAGAGAAAATTTGAACGTTGCTTTTCATGTCAAATTTTTTAGCTATTTCTAAATCATAAGTGATTCTAGTACAGGTATGATCTGTATTAATTGTATTCTCTCATCTCTCACCATACACACCAACATGTCACATTACATATATTCTCATGGACACATCCATGCGCGCGCACACACACACGCATTCTCTGTCTTGCAGTGTATGACTTGGTGTACTGGCGGGACCCTAAAAAGTCAGGCATGGTATTTGGCATTTCCCTGCTACTGCTGCTGTCTCTGGCAGCGTTCAGCGTGATCAGTGTCATCTCCTACCTGCTCCTGGCACTGCTCTGTGTCACCATCTCCTTCCGTGTCTACAAGACCGTCATCCAGGCCGTGCAGAAGTCCAACGACGGACACCCCTTCAAGTAAGCCAAAACGATTCTGATTCCATGTTGGTTATGAATAAGAAGTGCACTGTGCCTTAGTATCTCATGGGTTTTAATGGTGGAAGCCAAATTAGGGCCAAACAGTTCATGGTTTGAAAATTGCCTAGACTTTAAGATGATGCCATTTTGTGCAATTTTCAGATAGAGCTGGGGAGTTATTTGCACAGTCAATATCCTGCAGCCCTTTGTTACACAACATGATTTCGCCCTGATTTCGCCGTTTGATCTAGACGAGGCTTTACGTAAACAATGTTGGGAGCAAATTACTCCATGTGCTTTCACATAGGTAGTGTTTTTTGTTCATTTGAGTCAAACCATTTTGGTGGGGTTTGTATTTAGACAGGTTTCTAGATACGGCAATCACACTTGGGTGCAAATCAACAACCTAACCAAGAACGTCTGAAAGTATCGGTGTGTCAGAAAGCTGGGATTATCAGCACTGGGCGTAATTTACAGGTCTGGTATGGAAATTGTGTGATCAGATAAAGATATTATATAAATTTAGTTGGGAAAGTTTTCATAGATTTTTTTTTATCCAAGTTGAAGAACTTTTATATTAACTGCTTATTCCTAATGCCATACTGCATTTATACGTTAACATACGTTAGCCATGTAATGCAATTTACTTACAAAGCCATGCATTGCAAGCCATGTAATGCAATTTACTTATATATATATATATATATATATATATATAATATTAATTTTTTTTTTTTTTTTTTTTTTTTTAAACCCTACAGTCAACTTAAAATATAAGTACACCCCAAATAATTTGAAATACATCATTCCATTGTAAAATGGCACAGGTTTCAAAAGACACCAGCTTGTCCAGGACTGGCTGTCCCAGCAGATTCCGCTCAACAGCAGACTGGCTGATGCCAAAACAAGTTTCCAAGAAACCAGGATATGATTGCAAGTCTTGCAAATCTTGGTGTCAAAGTGCATGTGTCTAAAATCAAAGAGATTGCACAAATTTGACCTGCATGGGAGACGTGCCAGGAAAAAGCTTCTGCAAGAATACAGTTGGCCAATGAGCATATAGCCAAAGACCAGGCCTTTTGGAATAATGTACTCTGGACAGACGAATCAAAGAGAGTTGTGTGGCCACAGTAACAGCAGACATGTTTGGCACAGACCAAAGACTGCTTTTCAGGAGAAACACCTCACACCAACTGTGAAGCACAGTTGTGGAAATGTTATGATTTGGGGTTGCTTCTCTGCCTCAGGGACTGGACAGCTTGCAGTCATTGATTGCACTATGAATTCTGCGTCATATCGAAGAGCGCAGACAAATTCTGTCTGAAAGTTGAAGTTGAACTGAACGTGAACCTTTCAACAGGATATTGATTCTAAGAACACTAGCAAATCCACCAAGGACTGGCTCAAAAAGAAGAAATTGAGGGCTATTTAATGGCCTAGTCAAAGCCTGGATTTGAATCCCGGATTTGAATCCCATTGAAATTGCAGCCGAACGAATATTGAGTGGACAAAAATTCCAGAAAGCCGATATTGGAGACTGGTGAACAATTATGCAAACGACCAACAAGAAGTTATTTCTGCTAAAGGGCACAATACTAGGTTCTGTTTGTATTTCTGTTGAATAAATGATTGAAAAAACTAATTTTCCTTGAGGTTTTGTTCAATTATATCAACTTTATTAATAGGCATTGTTCCAAAGATGAACAAATGTTTGCTTTTCAAAAAGGTCAAACATTTCCATGGGGTGTATTTATTTTTTTTCCACATGAAAGTATTTATAGAAGTTTCACAAAGCCGTCAGAGTTGGCGCTATGATTGTGCTTTTGTGTTGAGAACTGGGCTGATGAAGTGTTTATTCTATCACTAGCTTGTCTGTGTAATTAAGCTTTACCCATTTTGCCACGAGTTTTAGATTTTCTGGGATGATTGTTGTTTCTGGGTAAAGTTTGATAATTGAGTCTGCTGACTGAAATTAAGTGGAGGGTTCTACAGGGATCACTCAAATACCGTATTTTCCGCACTATAAGGCGCACCGGATTATAAGGCGCAGTCTCAATTACGGGGTCTAGTTCTGTACTTGACCAATACATAAGGCGCACCGTGTTATAAGGCGCATACGGTTGTTGCACCAACCAAAGTCGCACAACATTTTTACAGATTTTGGAACTCAATCCACATATAAGGCGCACCGGATTATTAGGCGCACGGCCGATTTTTTGAGAAAATTTAAGGCTTTTAGGTGCGCCTTATAGTGCGGAAAATACGGTAAGTATATATTTTTGAAGTATTACTATTTTTATTGACTTTATTCTACCAGTGAGAGAGAGAAGGGAAAGTTTATTCAGATGGTTAAGGGCCTTACCCATGAACCTAGTAGCAGTGCCAGAGCTTGTACCAATGATTTTCTGATCAGTTGCTTAGGTGAGCCACCCCTGCACCACAGAATTAATATAATCTCTTTTTCAGAAGTTATAGCTCTATATTATTAAACCAGTCATTTATTACAACCAAACATGTTCATTTTGTGCTCCATTTTTATCTCTCCTCTTCTCTGCATGCATACGAATGCCACAGAGACAAGAGGGTGTGTAGTATTGTAGCTGCCTGGGTAATTAGGTTGACCTGTATGCTTGTGGCAGGGAACTGATGGAGAAGGATGTCAGCTTGTCTCCTGAGACCTTCCGCAAGCACGTGGACGTGTGTTTGACCTACATTAACTGTGCACTCAAGCAACTGAGCCGCCTCTTCCTGGTCGAAGACTTGGTAGATTCCCTCAAGGTGAGTTCATTTGAATGAAGCAGAAAACTACTCGCTCTCTGCCCCCGTGATGTTTATTTATGATGTGCATGTCTGCTAAAGACAGTAAAATGCAGCAGATAATTGCTTTCAATTACATCGAGTCACTCCTATTTGCGTACATTGCTACCCTTGCTGAAATTTGTAACACACCCAGCCTGTATGAGTGAGATGCGTTGACGAGCCTCTTTTGATCATGTGGTAATGGCGAGTGGGAGCTGGTGGTATTCAGAGGAAATAGCGCAGAGATTTAAAGAGCTGGAGGACTGACCTAGAACATGCTGCCCTCCAGAGAGAAAAGAGCAGTTCACAGATTCTATAACTGGCTGCTTGTCGTTATGTCACACATTCGGGCACAATAAAACTATTCATAAGCAAATGATTACCAACCATCTGAAGTTTGTGCCTAGTTTGTAAGGAATCTGTTTCGGTTTGTTGACCGTTTAGTTTTTTTATCTAGCTCTTTACTAACCGTTTTTGTTTTTGCTTACCTTTTGATTGTTTCAGCTGGCTGTGGTCATGTGGTTGATGACATATGTGGGTGCTGTCTTCAATGGCATCACCATCCTCATTCTTGGTAAGCTTCGACAAACTTGGGAATCAATGTGCTGAGTTTAAAGTGTACCTATTTTTTTTTTTTTAACTATTTTCATGTGGTGTGTGTTTATAGAGCTGTTTGTGAATGTAAAACGTCTGCAAATTTTCAAAAATCAAAGCACACGACTTATAAGAATTATTGACTTCCAAAATAAGGAAGTGATTCTGAACAGCAGAAACAAGTCATTAGTACTTAGACTTACTTCCTGCACACACCTATGTAGGTTTGTAAAAAAAAAAAAAA
>JAFFST010049972.1:74362-93509 GCA_022414735.1 Noturus placidus
TTAAGCAATTCTCTCTTGTATGTCTTGGGTTTTAGCTTTGAATTCACCTTATGATGGAACTTAATGAACAACTACCCTCAGACTTCTGTTATACGAGTGTTTTGAATAAACAGGTTCATGTTCTTTTCTCAGTACAGAGACATTTTCTGAAATTCTTGTCTGTGGAATTTTGCTGCAAATGTGGTGGATAGAGATTAGGTTAGAAAATCTGGAGTACTCATTTAACCACTTTAGTCTGGTAATATCATGAGGATAGAAACAATTTTAGGCTTTGATCAATTCAGCTCAGTGTTCTGCTACTTAACCCAGTGAAGTTTGTGTCTTTACCCTGTTGTGAATGTGTTTCCGGCTCCTCTGTGGCCACGTCCTGGCTCCAGGCGCTGGCTATATCTAATCTCTCTCTTTGGCTGAGATAGCTGGTCTCAGGGTGATAGTCCTCTATGTGTCTGCGAAAGCTGCTGACTCTCACCACTGGCAGCTCCTCGGAACACACCATGCAGAAGCAGCCTGGCATGCTTGGAGGCCCAATAGCAACCAAATAATCCAGCCGTAGATGCCATGGGCAGCCTTTTTTTAACCTGGAGTTACGGTTGAGGTGGGAAGGGGCATCTGATTCCCTCCCAGACCCTCCGGATGGCTCTGTGCTGTGCTGGAGAGAGTCAGGCTCTGTGGCAGGGAGCGGATCTCGGCTGTTCACGCTCAGATCTTTGGTGTCTGGCTCTGTCTTGACATGGTCCCTTGCAGAGTCTGTGAAAGGACATATATGGAAAGGAGATACAAATGTACCTTAATTCAGAAAAATGACAAAAATAGCTGTGACACTGTATACTGTAAATTATGGGTTCTCAACTCCAGAGCTGGAAGTGTAGAGATGCCACAGTACATAAAAGACAGAGCGCAAGGCTGGTATTGAGTAAGAAGGAGTTAGTTGAGGAACATGTGACCAGATAAAAAGGAAGAAAAACAAACTAGACGGTGTGTGACCTGCAACAGAATATGTAATGAGTGAAAGCACATTAAATTAGAAGATAAAAATACTCAATCTCCAATCAACTTCAGTCCTGCGGATCAGTCGTCCGGGATATTTCAAAGCCCTGATCCAACACATAACTAGCTTAAAGTTTAGATGACGATTTGGTGTTTTTTTGAAGGAAAATCTTAATGATGCAGGAGAGTGCCTTTTTTTTAAATAGCCCTTTCCTCATACATCTATTCTTTCATGTTCCCGTTTCTGGTTTTTCCCCACTTCAATGCATCCTTTAAGTCCAGTCTTTCACTTCCTGTGGCTTCTCTACACTTTCCTGTCCAAAGGTTCCAGGTGTTCTCTCACCCTGGCTTTGGGCCCAGATCTGCAGGACTCGATGTTTCTCCCCTGCACTGTACACCAGTGAATTGGGATGCTGCTCCAGCACATGCCTCTTGATGTGGTCGAGGTGAAGCGAGGGCAAGGGACGGCTGCACACCATGCACACCAGTCTGCCCACCTCTGCCTGGTACTCCATTAGGAACTCCTGGCGGAACCAGGCGTGCAGCGAGTCGTTCACGTAGCGCTCTAGTATCTCGGTCAACACACTCGGAGTCTCCTGAGCCGATGAGGAGCTCACCACGCTAGGCTCAGACTGGGACTCAGTTTTAACTATCACAGCACTGCCAGGCTTGTCTGGAGGAAGTGGGGAGATTATGTCATATCTGCAGCGTACATCTACAATGAGCAGTATATTTTATAATACTGCATGTCTGAGTAAACCCTCTTTATAGAGAATACATGTCATATATAATATATCATTAATACATTTTAACTTCAAATTTAATCCTTTTAAGCTATTTGTTGTATTGGACTTTAATCTTTATTCTCATTATTTTCTTTTTGTCTTTTGTGGTTTCCTTTTGGTCATTTATTTTTGCTCTGTAAATTCTGTGCAATATAAACTGAACTTCCGTTTCTTGTTATTACATATGCACACCCACCCTTACAGATTTGACATGAATACAATCTATAGGCTTCTTGGGCCCACTAAAAAACTACTTTAAACTTGAATCACACACCTGTCTCACTGGCACATTCAAGCGTCTCCTCCAGCTCTGAAGTGTTGGCTGAATCTGCACAGGATGTCTGACTAGTCTCTAGATTCAGATGGTTCTCCCAACCCAAACGGATCACCTCCTTATCGGATGCGCTCCACAGCAACGAATCGGGATGCTTCTGCCTGATATGTCTCTTAATGGTGCTCAGCTTGAGAGTGGCTAAGGAGCTGCCACATACCATGCAGATCATCCCATTTGTCTTGGGATCAAAGTCCATCAGGTACTCGGTTCTCCAGTGCTCATGGTAGTAACGGCGGTGGTCTCGACCAGGAATACGACTGTGGCCAGTCCGTGATGCCCAGCCTGCTTTGGCTGGAGACGTTTTGTTTTTAGATGGCCCCAGAACAAGGGACAGGAGGGAGGGTGATTCAGGGTTCTCCGAAACACTCCAGTAGCTCGTCCCTGGTGAGTCCACATGAGTGATCAGACCAGCTTGACTGTCATCTCTATTGTGACCATTGGTCATGTCATCTTCACCTAGAGCAAAACAAAAAGAAAACATAGCAACTTCAAGCTCAAGTTTATATTCCTATGACCTGTTTATATCAAATCTGCATACACATGTTGTAGTCAGCCAGGATAAATGACAGTAAATGACATCATAGTCCCCTAAAAGAAAGTCAATGACAAATGATCTTAAATTTTAGTGGGTTTTTTTCTTCCCCTGCCCCCAAAACACATGATTCAACTAATCGGCTAATAAACAGCTCTTTTTGAGTCGGAGTGAGGAAGATGAGCATGGAAAACACTACAAACGCAGCACAGAGGGCTCTCCAGGACCATGGTTGGGAACCTGTGGCCTGTCCGAACAGCGGCACGGTTTACTTCCGCAGGGACAGTCGGTAGATGCGCTCATTTCCACTGGGGGGCGACTGTGTACCGCTGTACAGGCATGGCATGGTACAGGATTCCGCCTTTGTTTATAGTGGAGCCTGTGAAGGCAAGGGGCCATGCTGCTGTGCGCTATTGTTCATCAGCCGGATTAACGCGGCAAACACACACTGCTCTTCGATCTGTTTCAGCACTCTGCGTGTGAACGCGGCGGTGTTTACCTTCTGCGAGCTGTGCCGAAGCGCCGAAAGGCGGAGTGGCCTCCTCTCCCTCATCCCTTATTATCAATGAGCGGCTTTCCGTCTGGACCCCGGGCTCCGACTCCCTGCACTCGTTTTCTTCCATGCCTAGCTGATGTTAAACCGAACCAAGTCCACGCTCCGCGTACCAAACGCTGTTACAAGCGCAGTATTTCGAAGAAGCATGCGCTGATCGCGTGTGAAAGCAGCAGGAAGACGCATTCGCCTGTAAGTGTAAGTGTGCGCGATGTCGCTCTGTGTGCACGATGAGCGCGCGGCTCAACTTCACTCAACTTTTATGCGTCCACGCGAGTTTCAATTCGCGCTTCATCCGATCGAAGTACTTATTAAATACTCATCAAATGTTCCGGATGGCCTCCTGTGTGTGTTTTTCGGAGGCTCCGCTTGTCTTCAGGGTGGGGAGCCGAGCTTTTGGGCCCCTGGGGCTCCTTAAGGGGCTCCTGGGTAAATTTAAAGAGACAGTATGCGGTCACGTGGTTTCCGGACGGGGCCACTCGGCTACTGCTGTATAGATACAGTTCAGTACACCATTTCACCTACGACTGTTTATCTGTAATCTCCTGCTGTTCAATTTAACCTATACAACAGTTTAGACTTTGGCCTCTTAGTTATCTATCTGCAATTAGCAAAACATTTATTAATGTCATTTTTGACCGGGTTTTTTTTTTTGGTCAATGTTTATTTTTGCTTTTACAAAAACGTCTAGTTTTGGTACTATCCCTCCATATATTTCCTCTGCCCATGAATAAGAAATCATGTCGTTATTAATGATCATGTCTAAAAAAAGCCCTAAATGCTAGAACATACAGAGTCAGTTACTACACAATTGGTTGTATTCCGTATTTCAACTGAATTCCTAAGATGCACTGTGAAAATCTGTCAGTTTACATCATTTAAAAATATTTTCACACACTTTTTACAGTGTCACGTTTACAGAATTTGTAGTTGTTTTACAGTGTAACATTTACAGAATTGTATAATGCCATAAAGTATGAGATTAGCAATGTTCTTAGCAGTAGGAGTAGTGGTCCTTTTCTTTCTGTCACACTTAGTTGAGTGGGTCTTGTGCTAATTAGTGTATAACCCAGAAATATATGGACTTAACTGCATAATTGCATATTCCTAATTGTTAAAATTCACTTTATATTATGAAGTTAATATCTAGAATTTTTTTATGTTTCAGGTTTGTAGGTAATTCTGTACATTTTATATATATATATATCACAGTTGCTTACACACAGTCAATGACTTTGACACTAGCTACAGATAATAGACATTTGAATTATTCTTCTTTCATGGCATGTACTGACAGAAACTTTATTTAGATGCTAAATGCTAGTGTGTGTGTGTGTGTGTGTGTGTGTGTGTGCATGGTGCCTAGTGATGTATTGGTGCACCATCCATGGTGTAGCCCCACCTCATGCACAGTGTTGAAGAGGTCCTGGATTCATCCCTGACCAGGATAAAGTGGTTAAAGAATGGCCCAGGGGCACAGTGATTTAATCTGGGTGCACACTGTTTGATTTTTAATAGTTGTTTGCGACTGTTACTTGTTAGACTGTACAAACATCATCCCTGCTGTAAACCATATCACCACATTGTGGGATCTCAGTTGTCATTAATATCAGACTGTACGAAAGTCATGAAGTGAAAAACAGATGCACGCTTCCAGAGTAGGAGAAACCACACTACAGGGCAGTGCCGTAAATTTTCCTACACTGCCAGAATTTAATCAAAATCTAAATTTTGATCGAAGCAGCCATTAATCTGCTGTCAAATATGTCAAACATGTCAAACAAGCGATCAAAGACTACAGATGCTGGCCTAGGATTCTAGGAATATTTTAGAATACTCTAAATTTGTCTCAGTTGACCAAATCGTGGCCAAAATCCTTCAATGTGAACCCTGCTTTAGGTGTTAACACATTACGCTCACTTCACTAGGGTTGGGGGTTCGAATTACATCTTAGTCCTGTGTGTGTGGAGCTGGCATGTTCTCCACGTGCTTTGGGGGTTTCATCAAGGTACTCCAGTTTCCTCCCCAGTCCAAAGACACGTATTGTAGGTTGATCCACATGATCTGTAGCTTCTGAATGCATCCAGGGTGTCCCTCGCCTTGTACCCCGAGTTCCCTTGAATAGACTCCAGCCTCCACTGCGACCCTGTGTAGGATAAGTGGTGTGGCTATGGAAAAATAACTCATTAATCAGTTGTTCCACTGATAAAGAGCTTGATTCGTGGTAAATTCATTAATGGATGTCTCTTCAGTTTACAGTGCATTGTCGCTTTAAGGGTGCTCTACGTTTCCGCGTGCACGCGCAGTAGCAGTAGGGCTCGAGCTCTCACATCCTGGTACTTTGCACTACATGGCAGCAGCGGGAGAGAAAGGGTGATCCGGGAAGTGAACCCCTACTGTCCTAACTGGACTCTCGTCTAAGCGCCAGTAAACAGTCCAGGGAAGTTAAGCCTGATCGCCAGGTAATTCACGTGCATGTATATATATATTTACACACGTCTTAAGCAATCGCTTTCAACCGCCGCGTGATTTTACTTCAAAGGCGGCAGTGAGCGGGCGGAGAGACGCGAGGACAAGAGGAGGAAGAAGAATTGATAACATTGTAGGTGTTCGGTTCCAGACAACGACCGTGTATTGTTATTTTCCACAGCGGGCTTTTCAAGTCGTTTCTTCAACAAAGCACATTCGTGTAGACATAATAATAACACTAATAATACAATAAATAAAAGAATGAAAGAGAGCCGACTCAAAACAAAATGATTGAAGTGAAGAGATGCGATTTAAAGTGGCAGTGTCGTGTGTGTGTGTGTGTGTGTGTGTGTGTGTGTGTGTCCACTATGCATCCGCTTCACTATAACCTCATTTAGCTAATTTTGTTTTCGTTATTTTCTTTCTTTCGTTTTCTTTCCCTTTACTTGAGTTTATTTCCCTTTCTTTCTTTCTTTCTTTCTTTCTTCTTTGTCTTTCTTTCTCTTTTCTTCCAAGCAACACACATCATAAGCAGACAGATACGTTATACATTTGACTAGTTGGCTATAACATTCAAAATGGCGGAAAATGATTAATTAACCGTCTCAAGAATGCAGATTTGTATATTGCCTTACCATAGCAGTCAACTGGCAAGCTAAATGTAGGCCTACTGTTGATAAATAAAATGTCACGTGCCTATACGTGTATTTGTGTAGTAATTATTCTGCCTAAAAGCAAACTAGACGCCCCACCCCAAATGCAAATACTGCTCTTGAATTGTAGTTATATAGACAATATGAGCACAAACTACAGTAACTGCAATGATTGTCTGCAGGATTTCTAAGCGGATTATTAAGCCGAACATTTTTCATGCAATATGTACACTATAGCATATATACATTGTATGAAGTGTTATATATACATACACTATACTAATCAATTTCAATTTAGCATCTGGGAAAATATTCAGATTTAATCTAACATTGTTGGATGTTGCAGATGAATTCTAAGGTATACATCAGTAATTGAAGCCAGAGGTACAGACTGGAAACCATCGCAAAGTCTAGTATAACACGTATGCACTCAACATTTATAGCATTTGGCAGACGCCCTTATCCAGAGCGATCTGCGTTTGTTATTAGTACATCTGAGCAGTTGAAGGTTTAGGGCCTTTCTCGAGGGCCCAACAGTGGCAGCATGGCAGTGCTTAGGTTTGAACTTATAACCATCGATTTGTAGTCAATCATCTTAACCACTGAGCTACCACTACTCTGTACATACTTCAGTCTGTCTTGGATTTAGTTCTGTTTTAAAAAGTTATTGAAATTTGTATACCATTGAAATATTTCTACACGCTCTACAACAGAGCGAACATAGGTCTGGTCACTTTGTATCAACATAAAACAAATGTCTGAATGTTGAACATGCTCATTACAAGTTATGCAAAAAAACTGATTTGTTATTTTTTGCTTGTTTACAGGTTTTGCTCTTGGATGAAATTTTTGGAAAAATTGGAACCATGCTGCAGTCATTTACTGCAAGCCTAATTTTAAGTAAACACGGGGATGGAGACAGCCAGAAATAAAATATAATGTGACACTGATGCAGAGAAAGCATCTGTCTTAACAACGGACACCTTCTTTGTTCGATTTGATGTGTACATCATTAAACCGTGGTGAGGGAGGAGGGAACAAACGGTAGGTATGTCTAAGACAACGACCTTGATGAGACACCGATACCGGCCTGTGTCGGAATTCGATGAAGTCACTCTGGCCTCTAAAAGGGAATACTGGAGGACCAAGAAAAGGGAGCAAAGAGCAAAGTTATCCAAGGCCAAGAAGAAGGTTAAAGCGCCAAACACAGGAATCTGTAAAACTGTGTGTAGAGATGGACATGTTCCACAAATGTCTCGTTCTGAATTTAGACCTACTTTGCTTAATAGTGATGGTTCATACCAAACACGTGTGGCACAAAATCAGAGCAAGGGTATAGTGATTTGTAAAAAGGAGATGAAAAACTTGTCAACTGAAGAATCAAACATTGGTGCTTCCATGGCCAAACTTAATGGAACCCTCACCAAGGGCTTACCAGTGCCTGCAGCATGCATAAAGGTACTCCCAAACAGCATAACACCTAGACATACACTGAACAGTTCATCATCCTTTAACGGCAACCTCTCAAGCATTTCTCAGATCAGTGCTGTATCCCAGCTTGCACCAAAGTGCAGCAAACAAGCCCCTCAGAGTAAATGCTGTGTAACACCCAAGTCCTTGGATTTTGTGGAATGCAAGTTTGATAAAGACCAGCGCATCGTAGCAAGAAATGGTACCTATTCAAATAAAAATGCTGGTGCCAATGTTCCAGTATACAGCATGGTCGTGTGCAAAACCACAGAAGTGGCCATGACTGAAGAGGAGAAAGCTGCTAAACGTAGGGAGAACTGGCGTATCAAAAAACGAGAGCAAAGGGCAAAACGTGCCGAGAAGCTGAAGATGGATCGAGAGAAGCTGCAATGTTTTGAAAAAGGACAACAGGAAACGGAGAAGCTTTCCTGTGCTGCCCCAGCACATTTATTATCCGCTGTGAACACAATGGCTTTGAGAGGAGCCAAGCAACGTAATGTGTCTGTGATGTCTGTTGACTCAAGACAGAGTGCTGGAAAACCATTGCATTATGGAGTCAGAGTGGAAAGAGAGAAATTATCACCCCCAAGACCCTATAAACCACAAACAGTGGTTTTAAAACTAGCTGAAAGGCACAGGTTACTAGCCAAAAACCTCTCCTCTGATTCAGTTTATAGCACAAATCAATTTCAGGATTCAAAACGAAATCATATGGCCATATCTTCAGGGGTTTCTTTGCAGCCTTTAAGATCTACCCAAGCAATTGGGCAATTCAAAATGCCGCAGCAGAAATTTGTCCGAATTCAAAGGCGGCGTGGTTTACCACAAGGGAATGAGACAGTCGAGGAGCGACTTGCCAAGCAAAGGGAGTATTGGCGTATCAAAAAGCGGGAGCAAAGAGCAAAGCGTTCTTTGGCATTGAAAGGTCGCTTGAAGGACCGGGATGCATTTAACTGGCGTGCAAAGCGCTACCAGAGCATAATGGAGCAAATGAGAAAGACACCAACAGGCCTCCAGAAAATGTCACAACCAAACAAAAACACACTCCTCAACACCTCTAATCCTATTAGTAGCTTTATCAAAGAGGATGGCACAGTAACTGTCACAATCTCTCAGACTACAGCTGAGAAGGGTCCACCTACTATAAGCTACAGTTTATCAGCTGTGAAATCACCAGTGTCATCTGGTCCACCTATGTCACAAAATCTTATTAGGACCAGAACTAGACCAGTTCTACATAGCATTCCCAAGAACATAAATGTATCAACAATTCAGCGACGAACTCGAAGGTCAACTGGACAGAACATTACTGCTTTTGATCCTGTGGTTGGGTCAAAAATAACCAGTGGTACAGGGGATGCTACGATTCTTACAAGCTCAACAGAAGCCACCCAGACTGAAGACCTAATTGCAGAGAATAGGACAACTTATAAGTCAGAGTTGAAGAGCTTTGATTCCTGTTCAAATGTTACCCCAGATTTGGTCTCATCCCCATGTAATACCACAAAACAAGAACCCATTTATCCTTCAATAGCCATGGTATGTTCCCTCACAGAACAAAATCAGACTGAGAATACTAAGGAAATAAAATCTGCACCATCATGCCCTGAGAATAGTGCTGAGGCAGAGCCTTGTTCGAATAGTGACAGTCAGTCCACCACTCTCTTGGTGGTGGCATCTATGAAAAAGCTCCTGGAAGAATCTCTTAACTCAGTAGGTGACTTTAATAGCTCTTCTATAGATAAAGGTGAGCTTTTGCCTTGTAAAACTGAAGATAAACCCTTTCTTAAGGAGGAGAATGAAACAGCCAGAAAGCCTGACCTCACAGCAACTCAGGAATTCTCTGCAGACACTTACTCTTCTGTGTTGGTCAAACAGAGTCCATCTCCTTGTCATTCTCCTCTGCAGGCACATGACTTTTCTTCTGACGGTATTGTCCTTTCATGCAGTGAGTCCTCAAGTCAGCTTCCCTGTACTGCCACATGCTTCAGTAAAGGTCCACGAGATGAAAGATGCGAACTGCCTGTGGCTGTATGTGTGACACCCTTACACAGGGGCAATTCAGTACATAGTGGCAAAACTTCAGGACCCCAGCGGAATTTTCCTCCTCAGGCCCGTGGAGGTCATCAGCTAAACGAGAACAGTGATCTCCAAAGAAAGAGAGAATACTGGCGAGTAATGAAAAGGCAACAGAGAGCAAGGAAGGCCAAAGAGATGGAGAGAGGAACAGATGCTCTGCATCCCTCACAGGTATTACATCTTACTTCAGTTGTGCAGATTGTGCATTGTGGAGATATTCCTTAAACTGTAAATGTAAATAAATTGAGTATCAAAATAATGTTTTTTTTTTTTTGCGGTCTTCTTTTCTCTTTCATCCAATACAGAGGAAACATGGCACCTCTCAAGTTATTCACCTGTCTGTGGCTCAGAAAATGAATCACACAGCCCTCAACAATCCTGTTATTCAACCCAGTGTCACTTCACGTCCCACCAGGCCTGTGTTAAGTCCGACTGCATCATCTAACCAACTGCGATCAAATGAGGCAAGGCAGCTTTTGTTTGAAGGACAGAAGGGTAAGCCTAAATTTTCATATGCGTCTCAGGTGAACAAATGGCAGCAGCAGGTTCAGGGAAATGTTCCTACTTCAGCCAACAGACCAGGTACTGTGACCTCCATGCCAATAAGTCATGTAAAGCTGTCAGATCCTCGAATACAGACTAGAGGGTCCTCAATGACCAAATTAAGAAGTAATGAAAGCCAATTAAAGATAACTGCAAATCAAGAACTAGATCCCGATGACGTTATACAAAGGAAGAGGATGCACTGGAGAATAAAGAAGCAGGAGCAGCGAGCTCGGAAGGCGGCACGAGAAAGAGCGCTCAGCCACCAGACATCACTCAACCACTCGAGACATAGCTGGTCAAACAACGTTACACCTGTAGTTCAAAGGTAAGTGAATATGTAGATGTATAAAGTGCTGTAGTTCCAGTAGCCTAACATTATTTACTTTGATTCTGGGGCAGTGGGAAATCTGTGCCTATGTTAAACCGTGTTAGAAGTATTTAACTGACTAATTCATAAAAATACAATAAAAATACACACCATTGACTTTCTACCTATTTTCATATAAGCACCTCAAGTTATATGGTTACACAATATACTCTGACTATAAAAATCATTCATCCCTTAAACATTTGGAGTTATGTTTTTTATTTTATTTTTTATTTTTTTTTACCCACAATAAAACCAATTGGTCTTTAATGTAAAAGTGAAAAAATAATCACTTCTAATTGCAGATAAAAACAGAATATTAGTGTATAAAAATGAAGACAACTTTAGAACCACTGTGCCCAAAACTTGACAGATCTTTTGTCAGGATAGTAAATTTAGAACTTAATACACAACAGCATGTGTAACGTTTGTCCAAAAATATGTAGTAGAAATTATCAAGGAAGTGTAGTCTTCTCTTCAGCTACCAATTCAATTGAAGATGTCTAACTTCCCTTTTGACTTCTATATTTTTGGATGTGGGCTGTGTTGGTAAGAGGAAACAAACAATGAAAAGAAGAATATGAGGGTAACCATGGTGAAAAAATATTTTTTTTCAAGCAGCTCTTTCAGTTGCTGCAGTAGGGTTCAGGCAACTGTCCTGGTCCATAGAGAAAGAGAGAGGCAATGACACCTATAAAATATACAGATGCAGTATACATGTTTTATATTGATAGACATCAGAAGTGGATAAATCAATAGCACGGGTGCTTGGGACAACAGATTACATATCTAAGCTATCCGTTTTTCAATATCAGTTTCCCATTTGACAGGCCGGTTCATTAGGCTGTTAATATAATTGTCACTAACTTTATTTATTATTATTATTATTATTATTATTATTATTATTTTACTTCACTTATTCAACAAGCACCTCAACCTATTGATGCATACAACTCTTTTCTGGAATCCTGCTGCACTATAAACATGCAAATTGAGGAAGTGATCTGGCTGTTGGTAGAACTATTTTCACTACGCATATTAATCAGGTTGGATGAAAGCCAGATAATCTTTTCATAATCAAGGGTAATAAGGTGGGTGGAAACTGACAGAATACGGCACAGTGCAACACACGAACTATAACTTCAACACAAAAAGTCATGTTGCATTTAAACACTTTAGTAACACGTGCTCAAATGTCTTTACATGTGATAAGAGAACACCACAGCTCAAACTCAACACCAAACTCTTTTTGTTGAGGGTTGAAACATGATCCTTCTTCACCAGAAACATTACAAGGAGAGGATAAAGTGGATATGTTTATACAAAACCATCCAAGGGAAGACATTCAAGTATTTCCTTATTTTCCATAGTCTGTATTAATGCACATAAGTAGCTCTGCTTACTTTTGAGTTAAACCGTTAGTTGCTAAAAAAAAAAAAAAAAAAGTTGTACTGCCTGGGAAACCATGACAATCTGGTAGTAGCTTCATAGCTTTATATAATCCCCTCAGAAAATATTGGAACAGCAAGGCCAATTATTTAGTTTTTGCTATACAGTGAAGCAAGGGCGTAACCATGGTATGGACATTGGGGAGGGTCCAACGAACTCGGCGGGAGGATATGCAAGTGAATGTAACGTTAGCCTAGCTAACTGACGTTAGCCTAGCCTACTTCAAATATCAAAATGTGTGCAAATATCAACAGTTAATTGACGGTTCCATGGTATGCTGGCCTTCTATACTAAGATAAGTTTACCTACTATTTAGGTATCTAGTTACTTACTGTCTGAAAAAAGCTCATATGTTCTGCTGCACATTTCTACACCGGGCTGCTGTCTTCATTTCTTGGTCTGAGCTGATAAAATATATCAACAACTTTGTGTTGAGTATGGGCGCAACCAAGTGTACAACTGGAGGGGACACACACACCTATTTTCCTTAACAAACGGAAATATATTAAAAAGGAATAGACATAAATTAATAGAATAGATGAAGAAAAGACAGATCCATTGGCAGGGTTCATTAAATGGAAACATATAGAAAATCTTTTGTACTGTATATTGGGGGGACAGATTGGTATTTCCTCAACATGGGGGGGGACATGACCCCACCCCCAAGAATGTGTGGTTACGCCCATGCAGTGAAGACATTTGGGTTTGAGATCAAAAGATGAACACGAGGCAATATATTAGAATTTCAGATTTTATTTACCTCTAGATGTGTTTAAACAATTTAGAACATGGCACAATTTTAGGTGAGCAAAAGTTTTGGAACAGAACGTATTAAAGTAAATAACACTAAATATTTGGTTGCATTAATACTTGCTTGCAATAACTGCACCAAGCCGGTGACCCACTGACCACCAAATTGTTATGTCTTTTTGTGACAATTTTCCAGACTTGTTACGCAGTTTCTTTCAGTTGTTGTTCGTTTTGGAGAGTTTCTGCATTCAGTCTCCTCTTCAAGTGGTGAAATGCTTGCTCAATTTGGTTAATGTCTGGTGATTTGGTACCTTGGCCAGGCTAAACCGTCCACTCATTTCTGTAGAAATCATCAAGAAAGATTAGTGAGCGTGTTCCAGAAGCAGCGATGCAAACCCATGCCATTACATTAGCTTGACCGTGCTTGACCAATGAGCTTGTATGTTTTGGATCATGAGCAGACATTTTTTTTCTACACACTTTGGCCTTTTCATAACATTGGTAGAGGTTAATCTTGGTTCCAGAACTTGTGTGGTTCATCTCTGTATTTCAATCTGGCTTTCCAATTCTTACTGCTGCTGAGTGATTTTCATCTTGTGGGATGGGCTCTATATTTCTACTCTTGAAAATTTTTCTTCACAGCTTTCATAATCTTTGTCATCAACTGCTGATTTCCTTGGCCGATATGTTTGATGTCTGGTTGTCAGTACACCAGTGGTTTCTTTCTTTTGCATGAAATTCCAAATTGTTGTATTGGCTATGCCCAATGCATTCGCAATGACCTTTTGACCAATTTTCCCCTCTTTTCTCAGCTTCATATTGGCTTGCTTTGCTCCCAAAGAGAGCTCTCTGATCTTCATGTTGGTTTATCCTTAACAAATGTGATCTTCACATGTGAAACCAACAGCTCAAACCAAGAGTAGAAAATCAGAGCTATTAATTGTTTAGTCACGGTCACTCTAGCAGGGCACACCTGGGTAACAAGAAACAGCTGTCAGTCACATGTTCCAGTATATTTTGATCACTTAAAAGATAGGTGGGCTCAAACAAAAGGTGCCATGTTCTAAGTTGTTTAATACATCCAGATGTAAATATCAGGAAATGAAAGCTGAAATTCTGATCTTTTGTCTCATATTCATCTTTAGTTATCAACTATGTTGTCAGTGTATAGAAAAAAAACTAAAGTATCGGCCTTGCCATTGTAATAATTTCAGAGGGGACTGTTGTTAATGTAATCATGTTTTTTTTTTTTTTTTTGCTTTGCAGCATACCAACAGAGAGACTGGACTACAGGCCTGAAGAGTGTCAGACTACATCAGATAAAGGTATAGCATTCCTTAACTTAAAGGCTTTTATAAAGAAAAGCATATCATTTTGGTATTTCCTTCTAGTATTACCATTGCCCTTCACCTTTAATTGTTAACATAGACATTTTAAAATGAAAACATTTATTAGTCTGAAAACATTTTCATGGTCCAATACAACTGATACCAATCTAATCTGCCAGCCATTAACCTTGCATATAGTTTTTATGAAGCCAATTTTGATGCTTGGTGGAGCTTTCTGATGGCAGTCTGTTGCCTTTACTCAGCTCAGATCAAATCTCTTTCCAGATGAAGCAGAAGTATGTTATCTTCCTGATGATGATGATTGCTCAGATGATCCCTTGTCAGAGGACAAGTGGAGAGGCACCTACCTCATGGATTATGATCCTGTAAACCAGCTGCTGGTGTGCATGGTGTGTGGGGAACAGCAGTACACCTTTAGTGCAGAGGGAGTGAGAGCTCATATAGAGGAAACCCACCCTGGCACTCTGTCATTGGAAGAGGCTGAGCGTCAACGCATCCTAAAGGCTTGGGATGAACAAGTGGCAATGAGAGAGCGCTTCTTCACCAGTCAGCTGTGGCAGAACAGCAATGTCCTCAAAGGTAATGGAATGTATTGATTGTGTACAGTTACTTACTTATTTTACTTTTAAGGTAATTGGAAATCATTTGTACCAGTCCCATACCAATGCTGGTTATCTTGTTTATAGAAGACAACTCGAGGCACACGGCTGAGGTCGAAGTGATTCTGGGCCAAGATGACAAAGCAGATCAATCTAAATAAGACTTGGTTTGCCGTCAGAAAGCAAGGTAGTGTGAGAACTGACATTCTCCACAAGAATATCAAAATCCAGAGCTTTCAAATCTGAAAAGCACAGAGGGACTTTTGATGCATACTCTGGCTGAGCATGTTAAAGATCTTTTTTGAGTAAAAACCCAACACATGGTGTTTCCATTTGGATTGTGCTGAATTGCAGACTTTTTCTTAGAAAGAGTGATGCATCCAGCATAAATGTGTGCAAATGATTTCAATTTTATACGCTTATGTTTACATACATGTATTCATCTGTGTTTAACATTCGACATTAACCTCCATTGCTGTTTGTGTTCTGGATCTTTCACAAACCGAAGAGTCGCATTCAAGATACTGTAGACCTGTTCAATGGGATGCTGTTTCTTTCACTCTGGTGCTTATCCTTTCCTATAAGCATTGCCTTCCTTTTTAATGTTTTTATTTAATACTACATATTCGTACACCATGACCTGTTGCGTTACATGGTGATCTCACTAAACCATTCATGTTAATGGTGTTTAAGTGTGCATTTACTATACCTGCAACACATACTGTACATACAGCAGTTACTTCTGTTTTAATAAAAGCCTTTTTGTTCTGGGGAAAAGAATAAAGAAATTGGTATGCATTTTACTTTCTGACTCTTCTCACATTGGCTGACAAAATACCTTAATTTGCTTTCAGTTCAGATTTAATAACATTTTTATATTAAAGTCTGTTTATGAACAGACCTTAATGTAACTTGATATAAAATAAAATTTAATAGAGAACAGAAACTAAGCATCATAGCTGTTTAGTCACCAGATTTAGAGGTTGATAATAGAAAATTTAAATAGTAAACTTTAAGGAAGTCAGTAAATTAGTTTCTGTTGGATGATGGAGGCATGAAAGAAAGAGGAAAGACATTTTATAGAAACATATACTGTTATATATATATAGTCACATGCTTTGTATCCAGAACTGTATATACACAAGTTATGAGTGTTACTATGTATTCATGGATGTGTCTAGCTTGTATGCTATAGAAGACATAAAGGCATTAAATAATTTTGCTATGGGGTGGGGGAATTGGAATAGAGAGAAAAAGAAAGAAGCAGATTTCATTTATACTCAAGCGCCACAGCAGGTTTAGTGGTTATATGTTTCAAGTTGTATCTTGAAATTTCATTTCATCGGGAAGATACCTCTAAAATGTTTGGAAGGGGTAAATTAGAAGGATGGCAAATGGAAATTTGCTACTCAAAATGAAAGATTATGAAACTTTTTGCAGTTTTATCTTAATCTGTAGGAAAATAAATGCATAGTATGTTTTAGAAATTCATAGTAGTAGTAAAGAGGAGGAATATAAAAAATAAGATGCACCAATTCTTATTTACTTAACATTAAAACATAAACCAAACTGAAATCCACATTAGAATGGTATTGGAACAGTAATCTGCTTTTAATAACTGGTTTCAGTAATGCAGCTTTGAAATGATATTTATACACTCACTGCCACACATCTGTTGTTAATCATACTTAATCAAAACTAATACAGCACAGTTGACTTTCATTTCCTTTTGCATCATATGAAACTAAGACTGCAAACCATTCCTAAATCTTCTGAACTTATGATGACAAATGTAAATTCTTCAGAAACCTCTTGTTCAATGTTATTGGACTGATAGCTTTTAGCAAACTAACACAACCAACACTATACAATTACAGGCAAGATGGTCAGTCCGTTTCAAATCTGCCGAGAAAATAGACTGTTTTGGTTTTAAAAGTGCCGTCAGTAGGGCACTTTTCTCATGAAATTGTCTTAACACCAGTCTCAATTAAATACACTTTTAAATGTTAGTCTCTCTTAGTGAAATCTGCACAGCTCTATGTGAAATGAAAGAAGAAAGAAAAACAGTCGTATCTGAATTGAGAGCTAACATAAAGCGTATTGTAACCAAATAATCTTAGTTTAGTTAACAAATAAGGTTATCAGCATTTGGCTAAGTTCCAAGAACACACACTCCAGTGCCTGCTGCCCAGTCACAGCTTCATACCCTGTGAGTGCAATACTTTTTCCTCTATGATGTGCTCCTCTTCAGCTCCTGAGTGTTGATTTTGATCAGAATCATGGTGAATATCTTCGACTTTCTGCAGTTCTCTGAATCCAGAATCCAGGCGAAACACGGTGGGAACCTGCCCTAAGATTGGGTTGTTCTCCTGCAGCCCACTGATCCACTGTGCTAGTGTAGCCTGATCACCCTGTCCGGTCATGCACATGGCATAGACTGCCCCTTCCACCACTGAACAAAAGAAATCAGACATCACTTACACCAGTGTATCAGATTATTGATTTGCTAAATGAGAATATACTGTTAATCAGAACTACACAGTAGGGTTAAGAAGGTTTTAAGCATATGTTATGTTTAACTGACTATAAACACGTTTTGCTGAACATTGTTAAAGCCACATATTCTTCAACAGATGTAGATGCATTTATTTTATAATTTTATGGACACTTTATGTTTGTCGTCTATGCTCACCATTGTCCACATCGAAGCTGTCATCATCTCCCAAGTCTCTCTTAAGGTCAAGGTCAATACACTGGGGATAGAACAAGCTCTGCTCTGGACCAATCAACTCAGGATCGAGCTCCTCCTCTATCTAGATGGGGGGAAAAAGTTATCAATTGCACCACAGCATTGTGATTGGTCAATAATGTCCTATACGAGGATGGCTCAGACAGTATGCACAAGTCACATTAATGCCCTCGTTCTAATATGTTTCTATAGTAACAACTCGTTCACCGGGACTTGTATGACGAATGCTGCACATAATCTAAGGCTAATAATAAATAGATTTTAAAAAGTAATTTAAAAACATCTAATTGTTGATATGTTAAAGCTTTCTAGAAGATGATTTACTCAGCAGTTGTTGAACGAGTATCAGCGCTTTGTAATCGGTAACTTTTCCATCACGGTAGAGTCTTCAGGACAGAGGACTTTGCACTCACAGACATTCCACAACATTAAATGTAACTACTGTAAAACTGATCAAATTTATTATGTGCTGTTCATTAATAAATGTAAAAATGAAATCATTGGCAGATTTCTCTGGTATAAGAGGAATACAACAGAGCATCACACAACCGCATAGCTGATTATTTTCCTCCAACAGTACACCACATTGTTTTTTATTCCTTATATAACTTTACACTATATAGCAATAGCTACAGTCGAGATCATAGGTTTACATTCGTCTTGCAGAATCGGCAACATGTTACTAATTTTGAAAAAGAGGGATCATTAAAATTGCACTTTGTTTTTTGTTCTTTGAGCTATGTCGCATCACAGATGTTTACATATAGTTCACAAGACACAATAAAAACTGAATTTACACAAACGAACCAGTTCAAAATTAACAGCAAAATAAACAAAAGTATTTATTTAAGCGACATAAGATATTTACATTAGCTGTGACCCTGAAGGAAAGGAAAAGCGAGATAGAATATGGATGGAAGATATTTACATGATCCCTAGTAGACAAAATAACAGTTTACACTGATCATCCTGTTAAAAAGTTTACATCCCCCTGACTCTTAATGTATCATGTTGCCTTTTTGAGCATCAGTGAATGTGTGCACCTTTTTTGTAATAGTTGTGTATGAGTCCCTCAGTCGTCCTCAGTGTGAAAAGATGGATCTCAGCATCATATAGCCACTGTCGGAAAGGGGTCAAATATGCAGAAGATGCTGGAAAAGAAAAGAATGTGCAGGACCTGGAGGATTTTTCTGAAGAACAGTGGGCAGTTTAACTGCTCAGGACAAACAAGGGACTCATGAACAACCATCACAAAACAAAACAAAAAGTCGCTGATCATCCAGGTAACACTACAGTATTAAGAATTAAGCATGTATAAACTTTTTAAGCAGTTCATTTATGCAAATTCAGTTATTATTGTGTGTTGAGGACTACAGTGGGGGAAAAAAGTATTTGATCCCCTGCTAATTTTTTACGTTTGTCCACTGACAAAGAAATGATCAGTCTATAATTTTAATGGTAGGTTTATTGGAACAG
>JAFFST010049972.1:102480-114915 GCA_022414735.1 Noturus placidus
ATATTTCTGTAAAAGCTGCTTTGAGACAATGTACCATTGTAAAAAGCGCTATACAAATTGATAAATTATTATTTTAAGTGTGTGAATGTATCCCTATTGAGCAAGCCGGTGGTGACGATGGAAAGGGAAAAACTCCCTGAGATGATATGGGGAAGAAGCCTTCAGAGGAACCTGACTCAGAAGGGAACCCATCAATTTCCCAAACTATATCTGTTCTTTTAAAGGAGTCCTAGAGCAAAAGTTTATGAACACTTTGCTTTAAAAATTCTTTTAGAATGACAGAAAAGATGGACATTGTAGGAAATACTTGAGATAACTTATTTAACTTATAATAATAATACCGGTATGTTAATAGTAGTTCAATTCAATTTTATTTGTGTAGCACTTTTAACAATGAGCATTTTTTCTTCAAGCAGCTTTACAGAAATATATAAACACAGGATACAGATTTTAAGTGTGTAAATTTATCCCTATTGAGCAAGTCGGTGGTGATGGTGGAAAGGAAAAACTCTGAGATGATATGGGGAAGAAACCTTGAGAGGACCCAGACTCAGAAGGGAACCCATCCTCATCTGGGTAATACCGGATAGTGTGAAAGTAAAGGGAAGTTTTTAAATGAAGTGTTTTGTTGAATTAGTCCACTGTTCACTAAAGGAGAATCAAGTGCAAGATTGTATGTGGTAATTGCAGTCCTAAGGCCATAGCAGCAACCGTAGTCACAGCAACCGCAGTGAGAATGTCCATGTGGAATTGAGGTCCAAAACCATTTCCATGTTACTTCAAGCAACACCATGCTCTGCAGGCTGCACTGCTTGGGGTCGTCCTCAGTGGCAGAATGTAGCCTCCGGTTGATGAGCGCTCCATCCAGAGGTAGGGCATCAGGATGGATCAGGCAGGTCCGGAGAGCAGAAAGGATCAGGATCACTGGCATCACCATAATATCATGTGTGACTTGACAGAGGGAGAGAGAGGGAAAGAGAGGGAGAGATTGTTAGGTATGCTTATTGTCCCGTAATGTGTAAGACTGTGTAAAAAGTCTATTCATGGTAAGCTTGAGTAAACAAATATGTTAAATTGGAATAGCACTAAGAATGGGGCAGTAACTTTACTTTATGTGTTATTACACAGCATTATTAACACTGCTACCATGGAAATGACCTTTTCAATATATCTATTTAAGTGCTAGGAGATGAAATTTTTCTATCAATTTTGGCATTAAAATGCTGTAAGACTCAATGCAGTATGGCATTCACCAAGGAATTTATTGCAACTACTGCTTGGCTAAAGGAATGCATATTTACAAAAAAAATTTATTCAATAGTAACAACTAACTCACACTAGGGGTGGATGATATGACAAAAAAAATCATATCACGATACCTGAGGACATTTCTATGATACGTAATGCGTATCACGATATATCATTTATATAACAAACTGTCTGCAAAACAGTTGTAAAATAATATTTTAAAAAATAATGTTAAACTGAGTTTGATGATACTTTTCTTTAATGCCTACAAAGATGCCTATACAAGTCCCTGTGAGTTAGGGCTGGGAGATATATCAATATATACAGTAATATCGATATCTCAGAGATCACGATATCGATATTACTTTATATATTGATATATCTCATAGCCCTAACTCACAGGGACTTGTATACATAACCTAAAACTAGTAATACATGGTTAAAAGGTATTTGTTATTTAACAAAGAAAACATAATTGTTAATTTGGTGAGGATTTCTGAAAAAAATGTTTCTATTTGACATTTATGGACGTAGTCTCTGTTGTCAGCCCTTTGTAACAGGCAGTAAGTTTTCTGCCACTGGAGAGTCTTTAAGACAGAGACAGATGTTAGTCAGTAACATGACAAACTGTAATGGAAAAAGACCAGGGGAGTTTTTTCTAATCTTCAACTGTCTAGTTTGGGTGAGCCTGTACTGATGTCTTGTTCGTGGCTGACCGGGGTGGAACCTGATGTGGTCTTCTGCTGTTGTAGCCCATTCACCTCAAGTTTTGATGTGCTGTGCGTTCTGAGATGCTTTTCTGCTCACCATGGTTGTAAAGAGTGATTATATGAGTTACTATAGACTTCCTGGCAGCTCAAACCAATCTGGGTATTTTCCTTTGACCTCTTTTATGAACAAGGCATTTCCATCCACAGAACTGTCACTCACTCACTGTTTTACCATAGGTTCTAGTCAAGCTGTTCTCACTGTACATGGGGTTTATGAGTGATATCAGTAACACCAAAGAGCTTATGGTGTTTCAGACCATTGTGTGGTACCAGCATGTTTTGTTGACAGCCTTGTAAACCTCTTGAGCTGTAGTGCGTTGGGGAACACTAAATATCACCTGGAGAAAATTCTCAGACATCTACTGGCAATGCTGAAGTTTCTGATGAAGTGCTAACTCATGCCATCGTTTTCTCTATGGACTTAGGAAATGGTCTACCAATGGAATTTTCACATGGTCTGGATTAAAAGTAAGGCTGGTTGACATGGCAAAATATAATACTTGAAGACTTTTATAGGCTACACAAGACATATGGTGGTTATCTGGTGGTATTTTGTGTGGTTTATTAACAGGTAGGAATAGAAAAAAAGTACATGTGCATTCTTAACACTTGTATTGTTAGCAGCACATTTACAAAAGGCTATGAAAAACCATCATTGAGTTTAATTCAACATTTAAAAATAATTATAAGCTAGTTACAGGAGGAATGGGAGGAAAAATAAAGAATAAATAGCACACAGGACCAACATCCAATCACATGTTTGTTACTATGCAGCTTTGATTAGATGTTGTGAACTTATTGGTTGTTGTTTTCAGGCTCTCTGAAGTTGAATTCACTTGTGCATGAAACATGGATTTGGTCAGTGTTGTAGAGTACTTCTGAAGTATTTCTCACAATAACCACTTTCAATGCATCAATAGCTGAGCTGTAATGGTATATTTAACATAATGCAGACTTGATTCGGTATAATAAATGCCACTTGCTGTGTGATTATTTTTTTATGGAGGAGACATTTTTGAGGTTTAGATATAAAAGAAGCAGAAATTCAGATTTTATGGTCAGTAAGGGTACACAAGCTGCTGTCTGTCAATCATTATCAGTTGTTAATGGAGTATTGTCTTAGTCCTACTAATAATGTAGAAAGCTGTGATTAATCTAACAGGTGGGTGTGTGTGTGTTGTGAGCATCCTGACTAACCTTACACAAACCAGCAGATTGAATGTTTCAGGAGAAAGAACAGGCTGACCTTGTGGAGTCATTAGTGTTTGTGATATGTAAATTCACAATATGTAGAAATAAAAAAATCTCAATACTATTTCAAGTCATTAGCTTCCTTTACATGCATGAACAGTGAAATAGCCGACCTACATTATTAGTTTGTCCAAGAAATTAGAGTGAACCAAAAGGAATC
This sequence comes from Noturus placidus, assembly GCA_022414735.1. Classification (NCBI taxonomy): domain Eukaryota; kingdom Metazoa; phylum Chordata; class Actinopteri; order Siluriformes; family Ictaluridae; genus Noturus; species Noturus placidus. Next base: position 105,910 of record JAFFST010049972.1, read on the forward strand.
TGTTTATATTCCCATCTCCTTGCACTTCAGTGTACTTTGACATTTACACAAATCTTTTATTTTATGAAAATCACTGGTTATATTTACTTGCAAAGATTCTCACGAGATTGAATGAATTCATTCAGACACACATTCCATACGTAATATGTGAGTAATTTATGAACTGGGTGGTCGGTAGACAGTCCTGATTTACATGCATGTTACATGTAATCTGAGCTACAGTTATGTGCATGTGCGGAGCGAAGTTTAGTGTTGTAATAATGAGGAGCACAGGAGTCCAGTCACTACATGCTGTTTTTTAAAAGAGATTTCTCTTTTTAGTGAGTTCATCTCAGTGAAACATCATCCAATTGTTGGTTGGATAGCAAATAGAGTTTGTGTCCACAGTATAATAGCTCAGCATTATCACATTATCCTTTGGCAAAGCAGATACTCATCTTATAAATGTTACCAATGGCATGGTCTGGAGAATAACTGACCCACAAATATAACCTTTCCCCTTTTTACTGCATGCATGTTCGGTATCCTCACTGAATGTCTACGCTTAGCCAATATTACTGAGGTCAGTTTGCCTCCTCCTTCTGCCACATGTTAGTTTGATGCCCCTCCCACCCCAAAATTATTATTATTTTTAAATAGACTGAAATATGCTAGATGAACTGTGAGTTTTCTCACAGGGTAGAAATTTTTTGTACAGCAAGACATAAAGGTGTGTCTAGGAGGAGGCTTGGAGTCACCACTGAAATTTGGTTGGCTATCACTGGTCCCCACTGAAGCTGGCAGTGGATTAGATGTATTAGGTCAGTTGTAGAACTGTTACTAAGTGTCCTCTTGCACATTTTGCCTGTCACCGACAGATGTTTATATGATGTTTACATTGATTTGGTTATCATAAATTTAAAGCCAATCCCTCTTACTGAAGCTATTGTTAAAGTACACTACATGGCCAAAACCATGTGGACACCTGACCATCACACCCATATGTGGTTCATCCCCAAACTATTGCCATAAAGTTTGTTAAGCACACAGTTGTAATGCTACAGCATACAAAGACATTCTATACAATTTCCCTTGACTGGAACTAAAAGGCTTTAAACCTGTTCCAGCATGACCATGCCCCTGTTGAAATGTATTGCCAAGGTTGGAGTGGAAGAACTCGAGTAGCCTGTATCTCAACTACACTGAACACTTTGCTAAATCTGATATGAGATGTTCAACAAGCATATAGAGCTGTGATGGTCAGGTGTCCACAAATGTTTGGAAATAGTTGTTCCATGCCTTCCCCAGTCTACTTAGGGAAGGAGTAACAAGGAAAGAAAGGGGTTTTTAAAGAAAAAACAAAGAAGGCAACCAAGAGCTTTGTTCTCTATGGAGCCCCCCTAGTGTCAGGTAAGAAAAAAAATAAATACAGCCATGTGCAATCCGTACCCTCGGTTTTACACATGGCTGTTTTTTTTTTTCTTACCTGACACTAGGGGGGCTCCGTAGTTCTCCTGTCCTAGTGGTAAATGGACAAATGTCTTACCTCATTCCCTCTCTAACCAAAAACAGGAGAAAACAGACATGAACAAAAATGCCATCCACCTCCTTACAGCTTCCAAGGGGGGAAAAACATTAAAGACTGCAGTTTTAGTTATTAAAACATAGATAAGATACAAGCTGATGTTAACCACATTACTGAACAAACACTTGCACACTAGCTGAAGAAACAACATAACCACCAAAGACAACTATAGCACACTAGCTAGCATTCTAGGGCTGGAGAAGACAAAATTCTAGCATCCTGGAGACAAAAAGCCTCCCTGAACTGCAGTTCTTCTCCAGCTTTATCCACCGGCTCAATCTCCAGCAGCCATTCAAAGCAGTCCTGCAATTATCAGCAAGAAAAGTCTGATGTCCATTAGGCTCAGGGCTGGAGAAAGACTGAGAGAGAAGACGACACAGGACAGACACTAGAACAGCTCTCAACACAAGCAACAATAGACCATTATTAAACATAAAAAATGTCCACATTGTAGATTGGATCAAGTTAATCTGCTTGGATTTAAGATTCATCCAGATTTATTAAAAAAAAAAATGCAGTACTCCAAGCCCTTCTTTTTTGCATATTTACACAAAAATACCCTTCAGTGATTAGAGCTTTTTTTTAAAAAAAAAGGTGTCAACATCTTTGGATGCCTTCTGCAATGACAAAATCATGCTTAATTCTCGACACCTGAATGGACAAAACAGAACATGGGTAAGAAGTAAAAGGCAGGAAGAAAGACGAAACCTTAACTATGACTAATATTTCACCACAAATTATGAAATACAGTACATCGACCATGATGGACACAAGACTTTAGTCATCAGACTCTATTTTTGTGCCGAGGTCTATAAAGAAACGATTGAAACTTCTCTTATTACTTATGTTTAGAGCAACAGTATTGTCAGGTTTCAAGGAAGGAAACTTGTATATGCATAAACGTATATGGCGTTTTATACTGGAGTGCAGGAAAATAAGATTATAATCAGAAATCCTTTTCTTGGCTTGATCTGTTTAACTTATTTCTACTTTGTAGGCATGCTGTTCTGACCTTTTGGTGTATATATTCTATACCATGTTCCACAGCTATTTATAAGCTGAGTCTGAAATCACACCTTATATACGACATCGACCATGCACTTCTTTCAAACAGCATGGTGCGTTAAGAGGGTTTTTTTTCCCTGCCAGATGGGATTTCATAAGATTTCTCGGTATTCACCACTTTGCTTTCAGATATTATGCTTACAAAATAGTTTGTGGTTTCCACAGCCTTTTCAAACCATTTCCCTGATCAGATTACTCACAAGATAACTCACAAGTTTTGTTGGATCAATGCATTTGTTCAAGGTTTCTCTACCTGTTATAATAATGATGATGCCTTTTTTGGGGTTGTACAGTTAACTGTCTCCATATTTAATGGTTCCTGTTAGCGTGAAAGCATTTCTCTCCTAGTCATATCATTCTTTTCTGCTCTAAATAATTCCTTCCGTTTATTTAAATTAAGATCTTAGTGAAGTGTGGGTGTAAAGTAACAAATTTATATTAAACGACAAGTCTCAGATCTGATCAATTTAGGACACGTTGTTTTCATGTTTATACATTTCAAGCACACATTCACAATTGCACCTAATTTTTTCAGTAATTATCTTGCATGTACTCTCCAGCACTTACTTACTGACAACATTCTAGACAAATTAATAAGGCAGAATAAATAATGGCTTTTCATTTGGAATAAACTCAGGTATGTTCCTTTCATTGTGTTGTCCCTGTTACAATTTATGAACCATGAAAGTAAGAAAAGACAAGTACATCGCGATTGTCCAGCAGACAAATCATTTTAAAACCAGAAAGTAGTTGTGTATGTGTTGGAGCAGCTGTCATGCTTTCTCATACCGAGAGGTGAAAACGTGTGTGTACCTTTTGTGCCGTGTGCAAGAGAGTGAAAGTGCAGGGGTAGACAGCAGAGTGCAGGTTCTAGAGACTGACAGGAAATACAGCAGCTGAAGGTGGGCGGCCTGACGGAGAGAAATGCGCACTTACATCTGTAATGATTCGTAAGTTGGGTAATAGTTCATAGGAGACAGAAACATCAGGTTTGATTTGTTTTCTGGGAGCCTTTAACATTGAAGTCTGTGTCAGTTCAGTATCATTTCTAGCATATGAGTGATGAGCAGCGATACTAGCTAAGACACTAAATCCCATGTGTGATGAAGTGTAACTGGTGGCATTAGGGGTTTAACTGCTTAAAGCAATGGATCTCAACCAATGGCCCATGGGCCATTAATGGCTTGTGAGACATGGAAGTGCAACGTTCTCAACTCTGGAAGTAAAATCCATTTTTTTAAAAAATTAAATACATTCACAATACACACAGCACGAGCCTTTGAGAAATGTAAGACAATGTGTGACAAAGCGATAAATTATTTGCACGTCACCCTGTGATAATGTTGAGCTATTATACTGTGGACACAAACTCTATTTGCTATCCAACCAACAACCAAGAGAAGTTAAAATGAGATAGGATGAGATAGAATGACAGAATATGGTGTATGCTATAACAGGAAAATAATCCACAACGGAGTGGTGTGATGCAGCCCAAATGTGATGCAGCGTTACTCTTACCATTGAAGTAAATTATTTCCCTAGAACATCTCATCCCAAAGTGTTTTATTCCTCTTATACCACAGTGATTTACCAACAAGAAGAAATTTGTAATTTATTAATGAACGACACATTGTGCTTTTTAACCACTTATTATTGAGGAATGTCCATGAGACAAGTTAGTTCCTGCTATCACTTAAGGTATAGCAGGTTTAAACTTGTTGTCATGATACTGAGAACCTGGAAAGTGTAAAGTCCTCTGTCCTCTCCTGTGGCATGTCAGGGATTTGTAGAGGAGGCGGATGCAAGTGTGGATACTTTATTATACAAAGTGTGAACACAACAACTAAAAACGTGAAAACAAGAACCATAAACCCAAAGCAATGAGACTATGAGCACGGTTGTGGGACACATGACAACACTCAAACACGGCAAGGCTTGACAATAACATGCTGAAACACAGGAACGTATATAGTAGTGCTAATCAAGGTGAAACAAGACACAGGTGAGAGTGATTGAAAACATGTGATGTGCTGGGGTTGATGAGAAGTGTAGTTCAACGCCCTTTTAGCGAAATCATGACATGGTGGAAAACCTAATGATTGTTACAAAGCACTGACACTCAAATAATTGTTTTTCTTTTTAAACATTATTATTTAAAGTTCCTTTCCCAATGGTTTACCTATACACTTTTTTTAGCCAAACTTTGAACTATTATTTAATTTTTATTTATTTATTTATTTATTTGAAACTACATTCATGATGTTGTGGCATATATGAGTATAAAGTTGTAGTTGTCATTCTAACTTGCTTCTGGGTTGAGGCTTTTTCTTTTGATTGACATCATTTCCTTTTTTTCCTTCTAACAAGTAGTAATGGCCTATATACACAAAATTATTTAACCCAGTGCAAGTAGCATTCTAAAGAAAGTCCATCAGTCATTTGATTATCGCCAGAAATAGAAACAGCAAGAAATAATAACAAGTGAATATGTACTATGTAGTCAAAAAAACTTTTTCCACAATGTAAGGGGCCTCATCTGCCTTTAAAACCAAACAAGATTGTCATGTGATTGTGAATCTTCAGAAAGGCTGTAAACAGAGCTATCATCCAAAAAAGCTGTAATGGCAAGAAACAAGTCTCCAGCAACAAAGCAGCATTTAGTCGGAAGCCCTCAAGTGACCAGACGGAATAATGAAGAGAGATATTCCGAAAAGCTTGACGTAGAGCGTGGCTTTGCTGCTCACATTCCGGAGCTATCACTCATCAGCTAGTCTTGAAACATCGATTCCATTGAAATCAAGACTGTAAATCTCATCATTTCATCTTTAATTTTAATTGTTTGATGTGTTATTGCTTCATATGGTATTTACAAAAAAAAGTATTGAAGGTACATTAATGTAAATACATTTCTGTATTACAACGACAATTGTGTGGCAAAAGAAGGTGAGACACAGCGCCTGAGAGATCTCCTCCTCACTGTGTACATACAAAGACAGGAATCTGGTTGTAAAATGTTTAACAGGGTTTCTTGTTGCTACCGATTTGGATCTGACAAATTCTCAAAGCTTTTTTGTGTATCAAATACCATGCAGGAAATACAGTGTATGTGGGCTGAATACACACATCCACTCTGCTATTAGCTCAGAATAGTTTATCAGTCCGCACTCTTGTACAGTATATTGCAGTGTTTGCATAGTACACATGTAGGAGGATGGAATGGGGAGTGATCGGGAGTGAAAGAGAAGGCCAGAGAAGATTCCTGTTTCAGTCTCTTTTTTCATGTAAATGTCATGTGACCGTACACATGTCAGGAAATCATCAACGGCCAAGTAAAAGAAGACGAAAAGAGGAGCCAGATGAAGACAAATTTCTAATTGGTTCCTGATGTGCCTAGACGTGCACTTGGCTGGTTCTAGCATGCCTCTTAAAGGAGCAATACAAACTTTTTAACAAGTGATGGCTAATACTGTAAACAACATATTTGTAAAACCTAGTAGAGCTGTAAACAATTGTAAACAGCAACAGACAGGTAAGTTCATGACTAGTGCTTATTATGGTTTTGAGAATTGATTGAATTATTTATTAAAGGTTATAAAATCGGCTTCCAAAAAGAATGCATTATATGTGTTTGACTTGTGTTTTTATGTGAGATGATCATGAGCCAAATTGCCTCAGGGGCTCTTGCGTATGTGTCTTTCTGTTTCTTTTGGCATTTTGACCACAAACGTTTTCATCCATTGTAAAGTTACTGGTTGAATCAGCTACTCTTTTGTCCTAATGAAAGAAGGTGGGTGCACAAAATAGGGCACTTTGTTTGTTCTTTGTATTTTTTATTTTTTATTGTTCCCTTTTAAGTGACCACCAATGGAAAAAGAATTGTATTCACGCATACAGGTAAGTCTCGCCTCTCGTACCAGCCAAAGATTTCCCGGCTTCTCTATTTGGGGTTTACACAGAAGTAGGCTACATCTCACGTTACAAAATTTCTTTGGAAAGGACACATTTCTTTATAACCCTCCTGCATGTTTTGGTGATTTTTTTCTTGGGCATGCATACTTTATTTTTTTTTTTTTGTCAGTCAGTTATTATACAGATGTATAAGCTATCAAATCCTTCTTGCAGTATGCTACAAAAAAATCTTTTTCAGAGAGTTTTTACTCTTGTAAATCAACAACAATTGATTAATACTATTACATTTAATATTATTGCCATTTGACCAAAGGGTACAAGATACACAGCCTTACAGTTCTGTTCACATTGCTGGGCACAGCCTTCAAAATCTTAAAGTTTGCAATCTGAAACAATTTGGTCTTTACAATTTATTCAGGAGTTTTGTTTAAAGCTGTTAGTGTTGAGTAAAACAGATCAATTTGAGTGTTTACCAGTACGTTTACTGAAGGTCTGTTTGGTCATTTGCCATGTCAGTCAAATTTCCCCCTTTCTGTGGAAGTATGCGGTTCGTGGCCACGTCTATTGATGCAATGTACCGGACATTCTTGCAAAGTTAGTCAGTCTAGTAAGACAGTAGAAAGTAGCGGTCCAGGATCAACAGATGTTTCTTCCTGTATGCTTGACAATGCATTGCAGAGGTCACATTGTAAAGCCATAACATACTAATTGCAAAGCTAGCAGCTTACATACTTTTGAGTTGGTTAGTACATGTCAGTGAGAGTCGATGCAAGGTGCTTACATTTACATGTTTATGTGGCAGATAGTTTTATGTAACGAAACTTACAATTGAGCTGAGCAGTTGAGGGTTAAGTGATCAGCAGTCCTGGAATTTGAACTCGCAGCCTTGCAGCCGCAGAAGCTTAACCACGGAGCCACCACTGCTGTAAATTTTATACTGCAATTAAGAGAAAGGTAGGAATTTTCAGACATATACAGGATTCAGACCAATGACGTAGGATTTTTAGCACTTTACTCAATGAGTTGACATGCAGGAGATGCCTCAAGTCTTGTCTGTTGCAAGTAAAGATTCTGGACTGGGTTCAGCTTCAGTGATCCATGTGAAAGGCATTTGTTTCTAATGTTCAATAGGAACGTTTAGACCTGTCGTAAAACAGAGACGCTAAAAAAGTTTTAGGCTTTCTTTCTGTAGGTTTTAGGCTACGACACTCTGAACTGCAGTCCAAGTTGTCCAACTGTCCACACCAAACTAATATGCAACAACTTCTTCAAAGGCGTTGGTTATATATTCTAATCCCCTTTACATGTTGTGGTCCTGAATAAGGTCAGAAACTTGTAAATGAAAAAATAATTTAGGTTGAATTTGTGGTTTTTAGAACGATTTTTTGCTTGGGTAATTTGGTAAGTCAGCTGCTTATTGTAATACATTGAGAGATTTCATGAGTGCTGGCTCAGACAGCATAGAATGAAGCCTCCCACATTTTCAAAGAGCCTTCTGTGAATAGAGGGCACTGATGGTTCTAGTCCAGAAACTCTGTGCTACTATGTTTGTGACTACTTCAACTACCTCAGTATCTCAGCTCAGAAAAATTAGTGCTGAAAATTCAGGGGTTCAACCATGATTCTAGTTTAGAAACTTTCTGGTAAACATGTCACTCCATCTGTCCATCCATCTCTCTAACAGCCTCATCAGTCAGTCTGTCTGACTTTCTGTCACTACAAGGCCAGAAAACAATAGAAATATCTATGCAACGGATCTGTACAGGGTGTGTCGAGTGTAGGAGTTCATATTAGAGTTAGAAAACCGGTGTAACGGTCGCAGGGTGATTTTTTGTTAGTTCATTTATACGATTATACGACACCACACCTGAAAGATAACATTTGTTGGGATTGGTATTTGTAGTTATAACATAATTGTCTGTGGAGAGTTTTGCAACAACTTGTGCAGCAGTTTCTGTCAATAGCCTCTTTTGGCTTCCAGGGTTTCCAGGAAGTTTGCATGCTTAATTGCACCAGTGTTTTTCAAACTTGGTAATCTTGACATTTTTTGAAATGAAAATAGTAAATAGTGTTGGAATATATTGAATATACAGGGGGAATGATGTGCCGGTAGAAATAAAGCTGTTGTACTGTAACACTGTAGTAAATGCATATTAACTACAAATAGTAAGGGTCAGCTTTTGAGTTTCAGTATTTGTTTAACTGTGCTAACCAGCTAGTTTTGAGTTATCATTGGACTGGGTTTGTCTCACAGATTTGACAACCCTCCTAGCTAAATAATGCTAGCTAGCAAGTTCCAAGATGCAATTTGAACAAATTGGCATGTTATTTTATTACAGAGGTACCATGTTGACTAACTGGAATCATTTACAGTAGTACCTCGACTTACGAGATTAATTCGTTCCATAACCTAGCTCGTTCGTCGATCATCTCGTAAGTCGATCGAATTATTCCCATTTAAAATAAAG